>CEMM01320482.1:0-10010 GCA_900068975.1 Hygrocybe conica | reverse complement strand
GGGTGGCCAACGTGGGCTGGCTGCTTTGAACGAGAGGTGCGACGGAGATCTCTCATCATTACTTTTATTGACGCCAATCTCGTAGTGTCAGGCTTTTGCGCAAGGCCGGCTCCGATGCAGATTGGGAGGAAGGTGACTTGACTCGTGAAATTGGCGTTGCAATGGCGCAAGTTATCCAAGCGCGTCAATCGGGGGCAGGTGCGCCGTGTTGTTACCCCCTGTAGTTTCATTTTGTCTTGTCCATGCAATTGAATGGCGCGATTTTTACCGGAACAAAAACAGCCATTCCTGCCTGCATCCCGTTAACGCCACATCAACCAACAGCCACTAAGCGCTTGTTCGCAGGGTGAGGGTGAGGGGGCGACCAGTACTAGCACTGAATCCTGGATATCAACTACGATCGCGATATTCAAATGTCTGTCCCGGGCCTTTCACACGCTACACCTCGACCACGACCATGAGAGCAGAGTCTGGATCGAAAATTCCCGGTTTACCGAAACGATCGCATGGCATTCCCCACCGTATTCGCTTGGATGCTGTGGAGGGAGCTTCTGGTCGCTGCTGCCGCTCACAGAGCTGATACCAAAGCCATTCAGGCCGATATCGACCGGCTCAACGCGGAACCGCCGATCACACGCGTTGACACGTATAGTTTCTTCAGATTAGATGGACGTACGTGCCAGCATCTCCTACACCCCGATTATTCTCACTCGAAGCGTGGCTGTGCCCCACAGAGACCGAGAACGCAGATGGGTATGACTTCTACGACGAGCATTGGACTCCAGCAACGCGGGCAGCAGCCTCGCGTCTTCTCGCGTCTCGAACCACCTCCACGAAGTCGAAAAAGCGAAAAACTCGCAGGTAGAGAGGTCGATGTTTTACTGTAACCTCTATGCGCTTCTCAATCCCTCAAGCGAGCTGTCGTTTTGCAACTGCTTTGTACACTGTACCGGTCCTGTCCTGTCCATCGCTCCAGTTGTTATATGAAGCTGTCCCAAATGTTGATCTCCAGTCTCTTTGAATCGCATGACGTGGTATCATCGCATTTCTGCGTATTCAGCGCTGTCGATCACACTAAAGGTCCTGGTAACGGACCACTACCATAAGGCGAGCAGGATAATACTCATCCAGCAAGTTCTGGACACTGCGACGCGATAACCGGTTTGACGGCTTCACTAGCCTTTGCGTGCACCTCCTCAACCGTGCCTGAGCTGTCGACCTAAAGTTGCAAGCAGCGTCAGAATATCGCAAAGGGGAGCGATGATCATGCGAATACCTTTGCGACCTTGCCCAAGCGTTCATAATGTTCGATGACAGGCAGCGTCGCCTCCTTATGAGTAGCTGCATCGATCGATCGTTAGGATCGTCATGTCAAAGATATAGCAAGCGCCTTCACCGAATCGTTTCTTGATACTCTCTACATTATCATCCTCGCGACCGCTGGTCTTGCCGCGTTCAAGAAGACGGCGAAGCATCACTTCCTCCGTCGTGTCGAACAACAACACCAAAGACGACTCGCACACCTCCACGCAGTAAATAATCAATCATCAATCGAGAACCACCAGACGGACACACGGACACACCTCGCTCTCGTACTTGAGCGCCTGATCGAGCTTTCTCGGGAATCCGTCGATCAAAAAACGGCCTTGATCAGCAGACCATCCGTTCCCAGGCGCGTGGTTCTGCAGCACAGATCGCATCCCGTTTTCGAGCAGCTTGACGGTGACTTCCATCGGCACGATTTTGCCCTCTTTGATGCACGTCTGGATCAGCTGTCCATACTCTGAGCCTTCCCTATGCTGTTCAGCGCGGAGCAGGTCTCCAGCTGTCGACGACGCTCCAAAAGTGAGACCTTCGTCCCCGTGTCGCGATGATAATCCTTTTGCTCACCAGAAAGGTGAGAGAAACCAAAATCTTGGACCAGTCTTGCGCACTGTGTCCCTTTCCCTGATCACCATCTCGTTGTGTGAGCTGAAAACGTTCGCGTCGTGAAGGCCTTACCTGCTCCTGGACCTCCTAGGACAAAGATCACGACAACCTTGTCCTTGTCGAACGCGGGCTTTGAGATAATAGGTTCAACAACACCACCATCGATGGCCATGGTGATCGTCAAATAACTCGAACAAAGTCCTTTATCTGATAAGATTCCTATGTACAACTACACATCTAAAGTATAGGTTGTCGTGAAAAATGCATCCTAGTCGTACAGTCGTGGCGTGTATCGTAAACATTACATCGTCCAATTGAATTACCAGTCGAATACCCTGAAAAATGGTCAGCCATTGCCAACGAAAAAAAGAGCGGGACGTACTCCTCGTGAAGTTCAATTCCTCCCACAGCCTCCTTTCTCCGAACATCGACACCCGCGATTGCCCTCGCAACTTCATCACTCAGCGAAAGAGGGCCACAGACGCCCACTATAACGCCAGTGATCGCTTCCGCATCTTTCACACCAGCTCCCAGAGACACAGCTCGGGAGATCACAGCATCCAACACTTTCCCGAATCTTGGCCTGCTTGGTGTGAGCGTCAGGCCAGCGATGTATTCCTTCTTCTCTACCGGATCAACGGTCGCACGTGTGTAGGAAACAGAAATTCTAAGCGGCGTGATCGTGCTCTTCTGGATCAGGGATGTGAACAACGGCAGAACAGGTGTTAGGGATGCTGAATTTACGCCGAGGATGGCGGGAAAGATGGTGAGTGACGATTGGCACATGAGGGGAAAACGACAAACCATGGTCCTGGATACACCAAATGAGTTCGATGACTTTGACGCGACTTGAACCTTCAAGGTCTCTCTGGACAAGCTCCTGAACGGTGGAGAGTGCGAATGTGATGCCACTACCGCCCACGACGAATACCGCTGCGCTGAAGCTGGCGAACACGGAATTTCCAGGGCCGCCTGATGAGAAATGAGCAACTGATGTGCTGTTGTTTTGATCAAGCTTACCGTAAGGGCCTTCGATCATCAAGGTAATATGCCGCCCTGAACCATGTCCACCTTCACAGTAACCATTCATTTTGGCGATCTGGCCGGCCATAAAGTCAGAACGCATGGATTGCGCACCAGAATTATCTCGTCTTACCTCGTAAAGATTGCTAGTCCAGGTTCCCGCTTTCTTGCACATCAAAACTAGTCCATCTCGACCACCACTCATACTTGCGATGGTGAAGGGATGCATCTCAGCCCAACCGACCCACCCCATTCCAGACGAGAGCACACGAATCCTGACGTGTTGGCCGGCTCTCCATCCAAAGTTCAGACGGGGTACTTCAATGCGTGTCATTGCGAGCTGGGGTAAAGGTTGAATCCTTGCGGTACAAATGCGAGTCTTGAGCAAACGAAGGACAAAATCCAAACCATAGATACAAGCGGCGGCTAGCACGTAATGCAAGGTGATGGCTTTGTGGCGATAGATCTGCGGAGTGCGTGGTCAGTCGCGGTGATCTGTTATAAGACCGGCGAACGTACGGCGGGTAGGAGAATGAAGGAGCTCAGAATGTGAGAGCTCAAAAAGATGTTGTACGCCTTCTGGCGCCAGAAAGGCGTTGAGAGCACATAAAGGGCATCGACGCATATAAGACCAGTATAGCCCCAGGCATTAGAAGGTATGAGGAGGCTGGCCCTAAACGTGCCGGCAATAGTATACTTGTATACTGAAGCGATTTGAGCACAACTCGGCGTAAAATTGTTCGGTCCGCGTACCATAGTACAGGGTATGAATGTTCACAGCGAGGACCAGCAATTTGCCGGAGAATCGATGAAAATAATTAATCTAGAAGGAATGGATGAGCCAGTGAGATGCTAAGCAACGGCAATTCCTAACCTTCTCATAACTGAGACACAGGGGAATACCGGCCACGCTGTTCTTGGCAGCGAACGCAAAAACGATGGGGAGTTGGGACGTTGCTATGTATCCAGTGCGAGCAGGATCCGTGAATGGATTGGATGCGGAGAAGGTGACGAACAGGAGTATGCCAAGGTAACCAACAAGGACGGCGAGCTGGCCGATTGAGAAACCGGGTCTGATTCGGTAGCGAAGCAGGGGGATGAGCGGGCGAGCGAAATAAGGGCAGGCGGGTACGTGAGGTGGATACGAGTACTTCGGGAGTCGGCGGCGTTTCTGTCGTTGGGATATGTATTCGGGGGTATACAAGGAGTGTGAATCGTCCGGCGCGAAATCCATCCCTCCTTCAGAAGGGATGCCGCCTATTGATTGAGCGCCAACCGTTCGCTTTTCCTTGTCCGAGCGCAAGCGACGACGGGGCACAAACCGCAGGAAATGACCGTGGGTCCATGCTCTTGCTCGAGTCAGACGAGCAAAAGCGCGGGGCATGCGATACAGCGTGAAGCAGCCAAGCACAGCAAGGATGAGAATGTCGGTGTGAAAAACGACATTGGCATGATCTGCCAAGACTTGGGGTGTTATGGATGAGGAGGGCGTTGGGGTCGCAGACGCGAGGGTTGGAGTGAGTAAGAAGGTAGTGGACATGGGAGAAGAGATGAAAAGTCGCGTCCACGATGGATAGACAATGAATAACCTCTGACCATACGAAAGAGTCAGCGATGGATATCGGTACAGGGTTACTCACTGCAGCATGGCGGGTCGAAAGCTGAAGTGCACATGGTGTGAGCCTCGTGTGAACAACGTGGTTACTGTATCATATCTTAGCAGTCATGTGATCAATCTGGGGTATCTTCCAAGTACTGTAACGTTGAGATCTGCAATCGTTGTGCAGTGGCGGATGCGAGGCCCCGAAGATTCGTTAAAAAGGGGGGTTGAATCAATATTTTATATCAATCTGAACGGCGATCGACATCGATCATATTTGCTGTGCTGCCGTCAACACTCTTGCCAAATTTGTCTTGTGCGACCTACTATTTACCGGAATACCACAGTTATCGGACCCAGTTTCCACGAGGATGACTGAACCTTTCAGAAGCTCAAATGGTAGTTACAGACATATCCACGCTGTGTGCATGTGGAGGAATGAGAACAGATCTGGGGTGAGAGAGATAAGCTACGGTTCAAGCTGTATGAGGCGTGGTCAAACGGACTCACCAAAAGCAACGAGGCAGGTAAAATGGTTGTATCACAATGTAGTGATATCAAGATGATGTCCATGCTCTCCACGCCCACCGCAGATCCAACAGAAGAGCAATAGCCACAACAGGAAGGACACTCACTACCTCACCAATCCCAGCCCAACGGAGCTCGATGCGTGCCTTCACAAGGACCCCAGATGCGAGCAAGATAGCAAAGCAGTTATACAATGCACACCACGAAAGAGCCAAGCGACAATGCACCCGCGCTGCCGTCGCAATATCGAGCAAACCTAGAACCCCTCGGCGGATGTCTGGACCAATAAGCACGGCTCCAGCTGCGCTGAGGGCTACATCTGAGCCACCTGCCATGACCACGGCGATGTCGGCACGGGAAAGGGCAGGCCCGTCGTTTGTACCATCGCCAATAAAACAAACCCGCTGGCCCTTCGCTTGCAACGCAGCAATAGCTGCGTCCTTGTCGTCCGGCGTCTGTGCGGCCAAAGCCCTTTCTACGGGGACGCCAATTGAATTTGCTAAACGATGCACGGATGATGGCGTGTCGCCGCTAAGAATGATGACATTTTTGCCCCGCCGGGTGAGTTCAGTTATGAGGGCATTTGAATGAGGTCGTGGTGTATCTGCTAGACCAAAGAACGCGATCGGTCGACCGGCGAGTGTGACAGAGAAAAGACTAAGACCAGACGACTGCAGCTCCAACGAGAGCGGGTGCGTACATGCGCCCGTGAAACTGGGGCTTCCGCCAAGAAGAGGAAATCCAGAGATCGAGGCCTTGATTCCTTTTCCCGGCATGAAGACGACATCGGAGATACTGGACTTCGTCTGCAAATCTGACGGGGACTTGCGTGCAGTGATATACTGGTGAACACCCTGAGAAATGGGGTGCTTGTTGTCCTTGACAAGGGATAGTATAATCTCCTCGGCGCCTTCAACGAGAAACTCGGCACGCTCAGTCGTCATATTGCCTTGGGTGAGTGTCCCTGTCTTGTCGAATACAATCGTGTCGACGCCATAAGCGGTTTGGAGAACATCGGCTGAACGGAAGAGGACGCCTTCGCGCATGCCAATGCGAATGGCACGAGCTACGATGGCCGGTACCTAGTCGTCAATGTTAAAGAATTAGTAGAATCGCAAAGGCTCAGACAAACAAGGTGTGAACAGAGAAGACGTACGGAAAGGCCAATTGCACAAGGACAACTGACAACGAGAATGGCGATTGCATATGTAAGCGCCTCGATGGAAGCCGATGTGGCTGATCGATGACGAACGTAGCGGCCGATAAGAACCCATGCGAGGAAGGCAGTGCAGGCTGTAAAGATGGCTGCTGGTAGGATCATGCGTGACAGTCTGTCGGCAAGATCCTGCGCAGATAAACGCAGCGATTGGCCATTCCTGACGAGAGTCGTGATACGAGAGAGCGAGTTTTCATGGACAAGATGAGTGACTTGAACGTCCAGTGTGCCACTGAGGTTTAGTGTACCTGCAATGACAGGATTCCCTGGCTGCTTCGGCACAGCAACACTCTCCCCAGTAACAGACGATTCGTCCACGTCACTCGATCCGGCGATGACAATTCCATCAGTTGCGACTCGAGTGTCAGGATCGATACGAATGACGTCTCCATAATGTAGAAGTCGAGCGTCCAAGGTTCTGGGTATCTTTTGGTCTGAGACGACAAGGACCTCATTCGGCTGGAGCCTTTGAAGCTCACGAAGTGTAGACCCAGTCGAGCGTCTCGTAGCAGCAGAAATGGTGCGACCAAGCATGATAAATGTGATGAGGAGGGCGTTGGTCTCAAAAAAAGGATCTGCGAAGGGCTTTCCTGCTACTTCAAAGGCATATGTGACGACGGAAAACAGATACGCCGAGAGTGTGGTGATCGTGACAAGGACACTGAGGTCTACTTGGCGAAGGTAGATGATTGAACGGATCCCGGAAGATATGATGTGGAATGCAAGCACTTGGATGAGAGTTGTAAGCCCAATGGAGATCGAGCTGTAGAGCAAAGGTCGACGAGGGAGATGTGCCCAAGCGAATACAAGGACGGGAACGGAGAGTAGAGCGCAGGCCGCGGTGCGACAGCCGACATCTATGAGATCACGAGTGGCGTTGTCACGATGACCACCGAACCCAACGGGAACAAGTTCAGCACCATAACTACTGAATCGCTCGAGGACGTCTCGGGGTCGCACGCCAGTTTCCGGGTGAACCGTATATGAGACTTCGATGATGCGGGGGTCTGAGCCAACACGTGTTTCGAGACCATCAAACACATTTAGCGGCGGAGGGGTCGCAAATGTGAGTGGTAAGGTGAAGAGAGCAGTCGCATTCGGGTTATTGGAATCGGTCAGGATTCTGAAGCCAAAGCCTGTTCCGCGTGCGACATAAGAGGCGATCGCTGGCGGAGTGATGATCTCGGGGTCGTAACGCAATTCAACCACGCCGCTGAAGTAGTCGACGGTGGTACAGGCGACTGAGGGAAGTTGACTCAAAGCACGCCTGACCTTTGGAACGCAGTCGATACAGTCCATACCTCGTACGCCAAGCCGGAGATTTTCTCCATGTTGAGCAAAGGAAATTGCATCGGAACCAAGTTTGTCCTGTCCAGATCGCATGACCACATCTATGTCTTTGAGGGCCGGAAGAGGCGTTGGAAGCGATGATTTCGGTTGGTCCGCAAGATGCGGGACGAAGCAACAGGAACGCCGGATACAGTACTGCTCCAAAGCTTTGCAGCAAGCACGGAGGACACCGGTGTATGCTTCGAGATAGCCAGTGGTCGCATTGAAAGGAGGGCTTTCATCTGTTCTCGCAGCCCAAAACTTCAACTTGAACACCAAAGTAGAAGTGAGGAGATCAATGCCTACCGGTACGTTCAAGTTGTTGACTGGGCTGTCCGATGAGCACACGGATGCAACAATCGCACGCAGCGTCTGTCAAAATATGCCATGATGAGATCCGACTCGGATAGCATTGGAGGTCAAGCCGGTCAAGCCCGAATCTACTCACCATCGCTGAGGCCTAGGGATGGCGGTCTGCTTTCAGTACCGCGACTGCCAGGACGATCTACGTTTTCACAACAATCGACGCAATCTTCATCATCCTCGGCACAGCACCCATCGTTTTCCTCGACAATACAATTATCTTCGCCGCTTGCAACGAGGTCATCACTTGCTCCACCGCAGCACGAATCCTTGCAGCTGGGGGTCGTTTCGTCTCTATCGCACGACGCAGATGACACCTGTGAGTCATCCGCACGTAACATCTTCAAAGAGGATCCCGACGCTGCCAAGGGATTCCACGCTTGTGTTATCTGATTCTACTGCATCCGGTATACTGTATAGTATATCTCAGGCTTCCATGGCAGTCACCCGCTCTCTGCTCAAGGTGTGAAAAGGATTGAACCTGGGCTACCGAAACTCAACAGCAATTCTCAACAGTGGATTCTGGCTACCAGTCTCAGGCCAGCAAGTATCTTAATACGTTTCGATTCTGACGATATATATGCTCAGCTGACTATTTTCTTTCTATATTGCTAGGTCGGCGGTGCCCCCTGTAGTTTCGTTGTTTCTTGTCCTTATACGAGATTTTTACCGGAACAAGAACGGTGACTCTAGAGATTCCTGCATCCCGTCAATACCGCAGTTCGCTCACACTAAGCGCTTGTTCGCGGGGTGAGGGTGAAGGGGCGACCAGTACTAGCACTAAATCCTGGATATCGACTACAATCTCCTTCGATTGCCAGTGGTAAAATTGATCGCCATAGTCAATTGTCTGATTCGTCAACGTCGAATCCCACATTTATGGCAGGTGTTGCTCACGAGGTCCAGGGACAACTGTCTTTGATTTTTAGTACTAGTATCGAACCTAATTTTTGTGGTAAAGACCAGATCATGCCCCCACCATATACGTTTCCCACACTTTCTTACTGACCTCCTTCCTCGGGCATTTCCTCGACGTCCACAGTTCAAACTGGACATATCCCTGCTCCAGTAGAACCTCCAACCCAGGGATAGTCTTCCATTTTTCTCCTGCCGTCTCCTTGGCCAACTTCAGCAGCGGCGTCAGCGCAGGCCTGTACGCCGTATCCACCACCACTCCGCCCGCTTCACCAAACACCGCTTTCGGGACATGCAACCCACCATCGCCTCCGTCTCCAGTCACGATACTGCTCGCAGGGACAGTGGACACGATGACATCCAGTCGCAGTCCGTCTTGGGGCCAACCCTCTACCTCGAGGTTCTCGAGCACCTCCACCTTGGCGTAAGAGAATACCTTCTGCAACGCCTCAGCCTTGCTTCGAGTCCGATTACACAAGTATATGATCTTCGCTCCAAGCGTGTGCAGTGCGAAAATTGCCGCACGAGCCGTCCCTCCCGCGCCGATGACCAATGCACCCTGAATTGAGGATGTGTGGGGAGAGATGACGTTGTATATCCCCATCCAGTCCGTGTTGTCACCGTATAGGATCTTCCGCGAGCCTCCTCCATCGGTGGATCGGGGAATGATGGTGTTTACAGCACCGATGGCTTCGGCTGCTGGAGATAATTGGTCCAGCAACGGTATCACCTGCAGTTTGAGGGGAATCGTGACAGAAGCCCCACCGAAATCGGGAGAGGTTATCGTCGCTTTCACCGATTCGTCCACCCTTGCGGTCTCGAGTAGCTCATACGCATGTGGTAATTGCAGCACCTGGAATGCGGTGTTGTGCAGCTTCGGTGACATTGATTGAGCAATGGGTTCACCGAAGAGGAAGAACCGTTTTGAAGGCAGCTGCCCGATGAGATGTAGAGCTTGTTGTATTTGAGCGAACGAGAGTTGTCCCGGGGCAGCTTTGGTAGGCAAAGCGGGGTGCGAGACAGGTGTCAAAGTAGTATTCAATATCCTAGACATCTGTCCTTCGACTCCCATGTTGAGAGCAATGATCGGCTTCGCATTGGGTGCCG
>CEMM01320451.1:0-16053 GCA_900068975.1 Hygrocybe conica | reverse complement strand
AATGGATGATTGCCCACCGATACCAAGGAGGCCATCCGAGCTCTGCACATTGTCTCCTACATTGCAGTCTCTCGCGTCACGGCTTTCGTGGTTGCACAGCGGCCTCTGTCGTCGAGACGAGCGTGGTGTTACAGTAAAGCTGAGTAAACCAGCAAACGAAGGCTGTTGCTATCTGTTTGTCATTGACGCGTGACTGTCGGTGGTCACGTGACCCAACCGTTTGCGAATATTGTTTTTGGAGATTTTCAGCGGGTTTGAGGGGCCTGCCATCATCACTGATATGCACGGTATGCAATGAGCACACAGTAGTACCTGGACCATTGGCGCGGTTTGCGCAATCGCGTCAATTCAAGTGTGAAGCTCATGGTCCCAAAAACCCATTTTGCAATTTCTTTACAATTTGTTCCTAAAATCGATCCATGGACGATCCGCCTAACGTAACTGAGGCCGTTTCGGCTGTGATCGATCTGTCGACTTGTACCGCAGAATGCTGCTTCTACAGTAGTGCGTTATCAATCGGCCATTATTGACCGTATGGTACTCCATTTTAGCCCGCCCATCATTCTGCACACACAGCTGGAGGAATGATAGAGACGGGGCATCGATATCCACGCCGGACAGGTGTACGAGACCGTGATGTGATCCATATCACACTGCCCTACGGACTGTTCTTGCCGACTGGACATATATGTAACTTTGCGGTTGCAGGTTGCACGTACAGGCACCGATTGACCTTGTGCTGTACGGGGAAGGGTCGGTGTACGAGACCGTGATGTGATCCATAATCATGATGCATGTTCTTACTGACTGGACATATATGTAACTTTGCGGTTGCACGAGGCATCAATCGACATTGCACTGTATGGGCTAAGGATCGGTGTACGAGACCGTGATGTATTCTTATGCACTGCCCTACGGACTGTTCTCACCGACTGGACATATATGTAACTCTGCGATTGGCACTGACTCAGAATGTAAATGATTAGTGGCTTTGTGAAAAAATAGAGACGGGCATCCACGCCGGATATGTGTACAGTACTTTCGTGCAACCGCAAAGGTACATATAAGTCCAGTCGGTGTGAACAGTATAAGAATAGGATATGGATCACATGTGCGGGTAAGGAATCCGTCCTTTGCCAACTCTGCTTTATTCCGACCAATTACCAGCATCCACAACACACATTCCACAACACACACCAGTGAACGTGTTTCGATGACTTCCCATCGATCCCATCATTCACTCGACCATGACGGCAAGGAGCCATCTCCCATGCCTCAACCAAGCGATCCAGACTCCTTCATCGTCAAAGGCCAAGTCATGCGCGTCGACGGCACTCCACTGCTCGATCGCCTCGTCCGCGCTGTTGACGTCGACATCCGCAGCGAACAGTCCCTGGGCCACACTTACACACTCAAGCCCAACGGCGCCTATTCCATCACCTACACCAGCGAAAAGTTCAAGCACGCCGAGCGTCTATCTGCCGACCTCAAGATCTACGTCTACAATAACCCGGACGCCCAAACCCCCCTCGCGACGTCCACCGTCATGTGGAACGCTCCCCGTGTGGCGACCATCGATGTCATCGTTGGCGGCGATGTCGTGCGTGGTCCACCCGAGTTCGACTTGCTGCGCGGCAAGATCCTGCCCGTGCTAGATGGCCTCGCGCCCGCCGATCTGGTCGAAGATGAAACGCACCAGGACGTGACCTTTCTCGTCGGTGAGACCGGCGAGGAGAGTGAGCACATTCTGTTCTTTATCTGGGCTCACCAGGCGCAGAACAAGACGAAGATTGACCCCGACATCTTCTACGGCTTGTATCGAGAGGGCATCCCGACCGACCTGTCCGCACTTCTGGCCCAAAATCCAGTGCATTTGAGGGCGGCGCTGAAGGCGGCCATGGACGCCAACATCATTAGTACCCGAACCGACGACAAAATCATAGCCATCCTCGATGCCGTCGTGCAGGCGGGTCTCCAGCACGCGGTCCAGCCGCCAGGCCGGACGGACAAGACGCCTACTGGCGCGGTTCTGAGCACGACGCTCGCCGATCCACAGGTATTCATCCAGGAGATGGCCAAGTCCAGAGGGGGTGCGCTGGAGGACTTCTGGAAGGGGTTGCAGGACAAGCCCGTGTTCAAGGGCAAGGTTGAGGGTTTGCAGCTCACCGTGCAGCTGGGCGTCCTGACTCTCAGCCACACGCCCCTGGTGCAGGAATTACAGCAGCAACAGAAAGCAGGCGCGATCAAGGATTTCTCGGATCTCGCCCGCCTTAGCCACACAGACTGGGTCAATCTCTTCAATAAGCCCGGTATTGGCGTCCCCACTCTAGTGCCTGGCGCGGACAACGTCGAAAAGAGCCAGAACTACGCCACAGCCATCACCAGGATCCTCGAAGATTCATTCCCGGCGAAGTTTGTCACCAGCAGACTCGCGGACCCGCAAGAGCCACTACTCCCGGGAAAGGAGCCCGTCCTTTCCTTTCTCAACAAGAACACCGATTTTGACTTCACCACCATGCGTCTTCCGCAGTACCTGGCGAAGAAACCCGACGCCTTGAACGGCATCCACAACCCTGACATCGTCACAACCACCGTGCCCGCCATCCAACGCATCTTCGCAGTCGCGCCGCAATACAGTCAGGCGCGTGCCCTAATCACCGACGGCATCCATTCGTCCATGCAGATCTCGCGCATGGGCCAAAGTGCATTCGTGGTCCGATATTCCTCCGCATTGGGCGGTCAGAGCGAAGCTCTCAAGATCTTCGAGCGTGCGGAGCAAGCTCACGCCATGTCCTTCCACCTGCTTGCCAACTACGGGCGGATCAATAGCCGCATCCGCATTCCTGTCTTGTCCGAGCCCGTCATCAGCTCGACCACGGTCAGAGGAGCCATTCCAGATCTGTCGACCCTATTCGGATCACTGGACATGTGTTCTTGTCAGGACTGTCGTTCCGTAGATGGTCCCGCGGCGTATCTTGTGGATATTTTGCATTTCTTGAAGGACCGCCGATTGATCGACACCATCACCAGGGATACAAACGGCAATATCACCAAAGTGACGTTTAAACAAAGGACCGTGCCAGGTACAGATTTGCGTGTGGAGGCGAACGTCAAGGACGTCTTGTTCAATCGGAGGCCGGATATCGGCGATGTGGAACTGAACTGTCAAAACACCAATACGCCAGTGCCCTACATTGATCTGACCATTGAGGTCATGGAGAATGCAGTCAGCCCCTTTACTCCCTTCAAGCCCTTTGATCTTCCCACCAATGCAACCGCCGACCTCGACGCTCATCGGCTCCAAAACCTCAAGTCGTCATTCATACCCCCCTTATCTGACTTTGCCGTCATCACTGTGATGCGAAAAGGGGAGTGGTGGACGATTGATGAGCTGGCCTTCACGTACACCATCCGTAAAGTCGGCTCGAATGTTCAGGTCCAGCTGCGCAGTCTGCAGACCAAAGGTACTGCCGCGGAACGAGCGGCGAACCCCCAGTACATGAATACCGCCGCGTATGAAGTGCTCCAAACTCAAGTTTACCCATGGAGCCTGCCATTCGACCTGTGGACGGAGACCGTGCGTGTTTATCTCGCGCATATCGATGTCAAGCGGTACGATGTTATGGAGGCCTTCTCGGCAGCGACCAGGGAGGTGACGCTGGCAAAGACAGACATAGCATTCGAACGCCTAAATCTGACCACGTTCGAGGCGGGTATCATCTCTACCGCCACGACAGGCCAACATGGTTCACCAACAAGAGGCATCTGGAACCTCTGGGGATTCTCGAAAGAGACGCTGGACGCTCAGAATGGCATTCCTGATCCGGCTGATAAGAACAAGATGATCACCGGTGGTCTGTGGTCCAGCGTCCTGACGATGCGCGTGGACATATTTCTGTATCAGTCGCGTCTCAGCTTCGACGAGCTTCTGAATCTGATCGAGTTCTCCGGCATTTTTGGCGGTGAAAACCTGTCTATCAAACCCCAGGAAGGCGTGAGCGCAGATACGTGCGACCTCACGAAGTTGCAAGTCATAGGCGCGAATGCGTCCGTGCTGCACCGGATATGCCGCTTCGTGCGTCTGCTGCACAAGCTTGATGACTGGACCATCCTGGATCTCGGACAGACTTGTTCGGTCTTCAACATGGGCACTGACCAGGCCAGCTCGGAGGCACTGCTGGTGGCCATCTCACACATCGAACGATTGCGGGTGACCCTGAGCCTGCCGATCGAGTCCATCTTGACCTTTTGGTCTTCGCTCAGCACGACCGCGTACAAGGATCACACCAACGACGACGAGGAAGGAGAGCCTGCGTCTCTGTTCGCACGCGTCTTCCGCAACCGCACAGTCACGATCCAGGACGACCCGATCTTCACCGGTGATCCAAGCACGATCAGCGGAATGTTGTCGCACCATACGGCGGCAATCACGGCGGCTCTGAACGTGGGCGCAAACGATCTGAATGCGCTTCTTGCTGATACAAACATCGTCACGGACGACGTGTTGTCTCTGGACAATCTTTCCAAGCTGTACCGACATGCTACCCTCGCTCAAGCGCTCGGGGTGAGCATCCGTGATCACCTTGCGCTTCTCAAGTTCCAGTCATCCAGCATCTTTGCGAGCACGATGAATACCGTGATCTTTGTTGAGAGAGCCAACAATGCACTTAACTCAGGATTCACATTGGTGGAACTGAGTTATCTTCTTCGACACGATTTCACTGAAGACAGCGGAGTGAATCCGTCGGACGACGTGGTTGTCCTGTTGCTCGGGGACATTCGAACGGGTCTGCAGCAAATCGCTGCAGACCACACCTACGACGTCGATACTTCCGATGACAATGGCGATATCACCAAGAAAAAACTCGCTCTATTAAATTGGGACACTACAGTTATCGCCCAAGCGGTTGCGATGTTGAACGACACCGTGTCGTTTTCCGCCCCGTTAGCCACGCCCTTGCCGGCTGACTTTGCGTTTCCCAGCGCATTGAAGGACAAGATCACCTATGACGCCACGGCCTCGCGCCTATCCTACTCGAGGGTCATGACCGTCACGGATCGAGATTTGCTGCTGAACATCGCGGACGCTCGCCAGGATTTCAAGGACGCGGTCACCGTGCTGTTCACGGCACCAAGGAAGTTTTTCAATCGCAATATGCGCTCGTTCTCGATCCCACGCTTTCAAGCACCACTCGATGTCTTGCCTACGAACATCAAGATTCCCCCGGCCTTGAAAAAGAAGGTTTTCTTCGATGTGACATCGAAGACTATGAATGTCGTTGGGGCCTTGACGGATACAGAGCGCCAGACGCTCGTAGCCAATGCTGACCCAACGGCTGACATCAAGTACATCGCAGCGATCAATCAGCTCTACGACGGTCCAGATAACCTGACGCCCACCACGGACGACATCTTCCTGCAAGCTTCGGACATCTCAGCGATGTTTGACACCGCAGAGAACGCTAACGGACTCATCGTCCCCCGCACCCGCTTTGCCCTCGTGCTGCAGAAGTTGTTGCCGAAGCTGAAGGACACGCTGAGCAGTCAACTGGTCACCCAAAGGATCAGTCAGTTCCTGGGTAGCGAGAGTCAGATCGTCGAGCCGCTGCTCACGCGGTGGGTTCTGCTGATGTCTCGCCCTGCTGGCTCGCTTTTCAGAACGGATGAGTTCGTAGGCAGCAGTGCCAGTACGCCCATCACAAGAACCGCATTTCCCGATCTGTTCCTTGTGCTGACGCTCTTGTGGAAGATCGGCCTGCTCGTGATCAAATTCGGCCTTACCAAGAAGCAGCTCAGCTGGCTTTTCGACTTCCGCACCCGTCCTGGTGATCCATCTGCCGGTTGGCTGGACCTCAACGCCCTGCCGTTGCAGCTTGTGACATCTGGGGCGGCGTCGAACTTTGCAGGATGGGAGAGGCTTGTGGCGTTATTCAGGCTTAGAGATTCCTTACCGCTGGGCGAGAATATCCTGCACACCTTATTCATAAGGGCTCGCACCACGGGTGCTGATCTCTTGACCTACCTCTGCACTTGGGCGAAATGGTCTCTGACAGATGTCCAGTACCTCGCCGGTCCCCAGGTTTTCAACTTCCCCTTCCCGGCATCCTTCCAGGACGAAGTCGCTCTGACACGTCTTCTTCATGTTCTGATACTTTTGAAGAAGATAGGATGCTCCTCTGCTGATGGAGCACTGTATGCAAAGGCGGATCAAGATCAACAGCAAGCTCGTGCGATCGTGCAGACCGTCAAGTCGAAGTACGATCAGACGTTGTGGATGACGGTCGCCCGTCCTCTCCGCAACATCCTTCGGGACCAACAACGGGCGAGCCTGGTGGCGTACCTCTTAGCCCATGTACCAGCGTGGAGGAACCCAAATGACCTGTACGCCTACTATCTCATGGACGTCGAAATGGGTCCCTGTCAATTGACGTCGCGCATCAAGCAAGCCATCAGCGTCACGCAGTTGTTTGTGCAGCGGTGCCTCATGAACCTTGAGCCAGAAGTACTAGCCAGCTCCGAGGTCGACGTCCGCTGGACGGAGTGGAAGACGTTGAAGTCTTTCCGCCTGACTAGCGCGGCCAGACAGATCTTTGAGAAGCCGGAGAATTTCCTGGATTCGTCACTGAGGGATGACAAGACGCCGTTCTTCAAGGACCTCGAGTCAGAGTTGCAGCAGAATGACCTCACTAAGGATGTCGCCGAGAACGCTTTGTTCAACTATGTGGAGAAATTGGATACTATCGCACAGCTGGAGGTGGTGAGCTACTACCACCAGAAGGAAGTTGATGCCACCGGCCATCTCGCTATCGATATCCTACATGTCTTCGCGAGGACACGCGGAAATCCGCAGATCTATTACTACCGAACACGTCTCGATTCCTCCGAGTGGACCGCATGGCAGAGGGTGGATGTGGATATCAGTGGCAACCACCTGATCCCCGTCATTTGGCGACGCAGGCTCTATCTCTTCTGGGCCCTGTTTGCAGAGAAGCAGGAGAAGAACCCCCTCAAAATGCCACCACCAAATGGAATTGTCCCTGCAGGCGACACGTGGTGGGAGATTAAGCTTGCTTGGACCGAGCTGAAGAACGGTAAATGGCTGGCAAAGACAGAGTCGGACGACTTTATTCTCTGGTGGAAGTCCGGCAGAGGGGGTATCTTTGACGAGAAGAGCATGGAGAAGCTGGGCGGCCGGTCGCTGATTACCTTCAAGGCCACAATGGGCGGTGATTCAGACGCACTCCGCATCTACTGCCTGCAAACTTACTTGCGGCCGAATATCGTTGGTTACTTCCTGTTCCGCGGTGTCAAAGGAAACCCGACCGCAGTTGATTTCCGCTTGTTGCAAAATGTCGTAAGGGAATTCAAAGCTGGCGGTCCCATCCTGCACTACGTGATGAGCCCCACGCACACCAAGATCAGGAACATGAGCTTCGTCGAGCTCGACGACGACGCCTACAACGGACTGTACGTTCAGGCGAAGGACTTCAGAAACCTTCCAAACCAAGACCAACCGGCCCTCATGCGGGAACGGAGCGAGGCCTTGATCCTGAGGAATACCCCGGATACCTTCAACATCGTCTATCCGCACCAGGACCACCAGTTCAGCTCGCAGCGGCCGTTCTTCTTCCAGCACGGCAATCGCTCCTTCTTTGTAGAGCCCTCCGATGTGACCTACTATCTCCCACTGAAGACAATCTTCCCATACCAGTCCCGGATCAACCCCGTCTGGCTCGACGGCTCCGTCTTCGCACGCTATGTTAACAAGCCACCGATCCCGACCGTCAAGTTCCCATTCCCGCCGGGGCAAGTTGCTGGACCGATCGCGTTCCCACCATCATTTGATCTTGGCAACGATTTTCAGCCACTTCCATCTCAAAATCCTTCGCTCCTACTGAAATCATTGCCTTCGTCGTCAATGGCTGGGCAAGTCACGAGCGGAGGAGCGGCATTGACAGCGGCGGTGCATGCTGGCGGATCGACAACATTGAGCTCGTCACCGGTCGTTGGCATAACCCTGGACACCAGCCTTTTGCAATGGCCGATCAATTTGCCGTGGCCAACGACAAGGCAATACAAGTTTACCCTCTTCTATCACCCTTTCATTCCCGAATTCATTAAGTACCTCAACCGCGACGGGGTCGATGGGCTGATGCAAAGACCGCTACAACTCTCGAAAAATGTCAATTTTGCGTTGGATTACAATCCCGATCCCCGCTACGTCTTGCCCTCGCAGTATCCCGATGAGGACGTCGACTTCGATGGTGGCGGCATGTCATTGTACAACTGGGAGCTGTTCTTCCACGTGCCACTCATGATCGCAGAGCGATTAAGTAAAAACCAGCATTTCGCTGAGGCCCAGAAGTGGTTCCACTATATCTTCGACCCAACGGATACCTCGCAGCTGTCGTCTCCGCAGCGCTTCTGGCGGATGAAGAAGTTCTTCGAGACGCAGGATCCTACATATTCTGATGAGGCAATCCAGAATTTGTTCCGCTTCCTTGCCACGCGCGGTGATCCGGCAGCACTTGCAAATTTGTCGCCCGACAACCAGAAGAGACTCGCGGTGCTTGAGGAAAACGTCAGGAGATGGCGCAATGATCCATTCAACCCCTACCTTGTCGCGAGAACACGTTCCACGGCTTTCCAGAAAGCAGTCGTAATGAAGTATCTGGACAACCTCATCGCATGGGGTGATCAACTCTTCCGGCAAGACACCATCGAGGCCATCAATCAGGCAACCCAGCTCTTCATCCTCGCTGCTGACATCCTGGGCGAACGACCGGCGGAGATCTCTCCACGCACGACTCCGCTCGTGCAAACCTACAATTCGATTGAGCCGATGCTGGACGACTTCTCTAACGCGCTCGTTCAGATCGAGGAGCTCGTTCCCGCCCAACCGGCAAACCTCTTGCGCGTCCTCGCACCCATCTACAGACCCTATCTCGCCACGCCGGCAATGCTTTACTTTTGCGTGCCCAAGAACGACAAGCTGCTGGGCTACTGGGACGTGGTGGCCGACCGCCTCTTCAAGATCCGCAACTGCATGAATCTCCAGGGCGTGGTGCGGCAGTTGGCCCTGTTCGAACCGCCCATTGACCCGGCCCTGCTGGTCAAGGCCGCCGCGTCGGGCGTTGATCTGGGCAGCATCCTGAGCGACATCAACGCACCGCTACCGCATTACCGGTTCGCCTTTGTCGTCAATAAAGCGACTGAAATCTGCAATGAGCTCAAGGGACTTGGCGCCGCGTTCCTGGCCGCCCTAGAGAAAAAAGACGCAGAATCACTGTCGCTGCTACGCTCGACGCACGAGATGAAGACCCTCGCTGCCACACGTAAGGTCAAGCAGGCTAATATCGACGAAGCGACCGAGACCTGGAAGGCGCTGACCCGTGGCAAGGACGTCGTGCAAGCGCGATACGATTTTTACAGCAATGTCGAGTTCATGAATCCGTTGGAGAGCTTGCACATGTCCATGGAAGGTTTAGCGCTGCTTTTGAACATCATCGAGGCCGCTACGCAGCCCGTCGCGGCGGTTGCATCCCTAATCCCGGAAGTCAAGCTTGGTGCACCCACTTCCATCGGCGCGACTTGGGGTGGGCAGAATCTGCACTACTCGGCATCGTATTTTGGCGCGTTCCTGTCTCGAAGTGCAGGCATCCTGAACAAGAGCAGCTCGATGGTCGCAACAATGGCGAGCTACCAGCGCCGCAAAAACGACTGGGACCTGCAGGCTTTGATCGCGCAGCGGGAACTGGCACAATACGACCATCAGATCGCAGGCGCGCTGGTCCGGAAACAGATCGCAGAGAAGGATCTCGTGAATCATGATCTGCAGATCCAGAATGCGAAGGAGGTGGACGACTTCTTACGAAACAAGTTCACCAATCAGGATCTATATGATTGGATGATCGGACAGCTCTCGACGCTCTATTTCCAATCGTATCAGGTTGCCTATGATGCAGCGAAGAAGGCCGAGCGAGCTTACGCATATGAGCTGGGTCTCGTCAAGGCGGATATTATCCAGTTTGGCTACTGGGACAGTCTGAAAAAGGGCCTCTACTCGGGAGAAAAGCTGGCACACGACCTCAAGCGCATGGAGACGTCCTACATCGACCAAGACCGGCGCGAATACGAAATCATCCGCAACGTATCGCTCGTTCAGCTCGACCCCGTTGCACTGATCCAGCTCAAGGAGACCGGGGAGTGCTTTTTCGGCATCCCCGAGGCCCTCTTTGATCTCGACTTCCCGGGGCACTACTTCCGGCGGCTGAAATCTGTCAGCCTGACTATTCCTTGCGTTGTCGGACCCTACATCAGTCTCAGCAGCACCCTCACGCTCCTCAAGTCCTCCATCCGCACATCCAGCATCCCCTCAAACACTTACGCCCGCCGCGACAATGACGCCCGCTTCACAGACTTCTACGCCCAGGCTCAGAGCATCGTGACGTCTTCCGCCCAGAACGACACAGGTCTGTTCGACTCCACCCTCCAGCAAGACAGGTACCTCCCCTTTGAACGCGCCGGCGCGATAAGTTCCTGGCGCCTGCAACTTCCACCCCCGGGAATGACCCCATTCGACGTGTCCCCCATCACGGACGTAATTCTCCACATCCGCTACACCGCCCGCGATGCCGGCGAACCCCTCAGATCTCTTGCCACCTCGGAACTCCGCCAAAAAACTCTCGACTCTATCGCCCTTGCCGAAGGTGCCACAGGCCTGGCCCGGTTCTTCAGTGTCCGCCACGAATTCCCCAACGTGTGGTCCCAACTCTTGCGTCCCGCTGCTGCGCAACCCGCACCCCAGAAAATGCCCCTCCCGCTCACGATAGAGCGCTTCCCGTTCGTGTTCCAGGCCGCGAAATCCCTGACTTTCACGCGGGTGGAATTTTTCGTACGAATCCGATCCGCATACCAGAAGGTCATTACCCCCGATGTACTGCAACTGAGCTTTGCGGACCAGAGCACGGCGAATGATCCGTCGAATAAGCCACTGGGATTGACAAAGTGGAATGGTGTGTTGAGAGCAGCGAAGCAGGTGGGGAAGGGCGTGGGGAATTATGTGTTGAGATTGGAATCTGGGGGGAATGCGCTACAGGATGCAGTGGAGGAGGTTATGCTTGTTGTACATTATCAGGCGAAGTGGGCTTGATGAGCGTCTTTCTTTTTTTGGTCCCCCAGAGCTTTGTTGCGAAAAAATTGTACAAATATATATAACTCTACAATAGGATCCTACATCAGCACGGTGAAACGAGTTTACACAAACTTTTTTTTTCTCTTTTTCTTTTTCCATTTAATGTCATTATTGCTGCCCTGCCCGGCCTGTGTCGTGATTTAGCATGAGGGATAATGTCTGCCCCCTGTCTTAATAAATTGACGAGCGAGTAAATGGTACGAGTACCGTAAGTACAGTATTGCCCGGTGGTGGAGTTACAAGGCTACCCAAATGTCCAACAGCAATCCTCAAAGCCTCAGATCTCAGAGCAGTACCCTTCACATAATCACACAATCCTTCTCATCCGCCTTGCCCGATTGGAATCCCATCTCCGCAAACGTAGTCGGTTTGTTCGCGTTCGGCTTCACCCCGCCTGAGCCTTCGGGTGTCGACATCCTCACTGGACTCGAGGTCACCCTCCTCTCAGGGTCGAACGGCTGCTGTGGTTGCGGCGACGGTCGATCGGTGAGCGTGTACCGATTCTGCGTGATATTGTGCCGACCAGGCTGTGCGGGTCGCGGTCTTGGGCTGTCGACAGGTATCGACGCATTCGGCACGGAACCCTTGTGGATGTGCAGAGGCTGCGTCTCGTTCGGCGACGCGTCCGGTACGGAACTCTTGCGCATGTCCTGTATTCGCGGCTGCGCTGTCGGGTTCTCGGGCATCGTTGGCAATCGCTGAGGTGGATAATCGGGGGAAGAATTCGCCGCTGCGAGAGAATTCTTTCGGATGACTTCCACAATGCGACGTCCCTCTCCATGATTCATGGCTGGGCCTGGCCTGGCCATACCGTCTGGGATGTTGGCATCAGAGCGCTGTCTAGCTTGTGTCCGTTTGCGGATGAGCTTGTGTTGGGTAATGGTGTCGTGTTCCTGTCTTGAAAGAGTCTTTGGGAGAGCATGGCTGAGCGCCTGGAGACGCTCCGCAGCGTCAGAGTTGCCGTGTTCTGCGGCTTTGAGGTACCAACTTCGAGCCATTTCCACATCTTTCGAGCAACCAACACCGACTTCAGTATAGTAGCCCATAGCGAACTCGGCGCTTGGAAGGCCTTTCCGAGCCGCTTTCTCCGCGAAGGTGAAGGCGAGCGTTTCGTCCTTCTCAAAAGCATTTTCCGCACCGCACAAGAACCATTTGCTGAGGGCCATGTCTGCCTCGATCTCACCCTGTTGACTGGCAAGATTGTAATATTGGACGCTGAGAAGGGGATCGAACGGGAACGGGGGATGGGCAAATTCGTAAGAATGGCCGAGCTTGTATTGCGCGGGACCGAAGTTGAGATATGCGGCACGTTCCAGGTGTCTCCGAGACTCCTGAAGAGAGTTGGAACCAGGTGGTATGAAGGGAGCAAACGATTGAGGGGGGATGCTGACATGCGAAAATTCGCCGAGAAGGAGAAGGCCATAAACGTACGCAGGCTGAGGCACTTCTAATGAAGCTAGGGTGGCCGCTCGATGCAGTAAGGGAACAGCCTGTTCGTAACTTTGAGGTAGCCCGAGTTGGCCCATGAGATGCGCCATCCCCAAGCGCTAGTAACGTCAATGAGGGATAGTTCACGTTATGAAACACGCTTTGACAACATACATATATGCAACTCTCAACCCCCAACTTGACACCTCGCTCAAAACAATCCCTTGCATGGGACACATCGGAAAAGTTTTCGTAATCTCGCCCTAATTTGAACCAGGCTGCGGCATAGCCCGCTCTAGCAGCGCTCTCAAAATCTCGAAAAGCAGCTCTAGGACTTTGTTGAACAAATTCGGGATATGCGCCGGAGGCAGCAAATGTACCTCTATGGTACGTGGCCTCAGCGATGTAGCGCGGGGCTGGATTCGGAACCGGCTGCGTGCTCGCGACCTGGAGAACGATCGGCACGGCGATTTCGACCAAACGAGCGAGTTGTGGATCTGGAATCTGAGCAGGCCCGATCGAATTATCTGGAGAGGTGTTCTGCTGCAGATGATCTACTAAAAATAAGACATCACGACACCAGGTTATCTTCAGTCCGGGATCATGGGACGGCTGCTGTACAGTTGACAAAGCAGCCGTTAAGGTCGGAATAGAAGGGAGAGGGGAGACGATTGATCCAGGTTGACGCTGCGGAGAAGACTGAGATGAACGGGATGGGTACGGAGCGGGACTGGCAGAGGGAGTGCGGCGATGTGTGTTTGGCACTGGTAAGGGCGGTGCGCGGTTGTCACGTATGTCCGGTGGGTAAGGATAGGCAGGCAGAGGGGCTGGGGCAAGCGCGATAGCCATGACTGGGGCTTGGACAGATGGTAGTGGTGGGGGTTGTGGTGGAAGGGGAGTCGGGGCCGCAGGAGGATTCCAAGGATTCCAATTAGGAAGCGGGCGGGGTCCCGCAGCTGGGATTGGCGTGGGGTTAGCCTGTAAATCAAGAGAAAGCGCAATCTGGGGGAGATCAAGAACGGTTCAGCGTCGATCGGAATAGATCAGAAGGAACGGTTTGATGCCTGCCTTTGGATCAAATCTATGAGGAGTCGGGGCAGGAAGAGGCGGTGGTCGGAAATCCGGTGGGAGAGGAGGCAGCGGAGGAGGGAGGTGGCTGTCGCGGTTGAGGGGAGGACGAGGAGGGACGGGAGGAGCAGACATTGGTTGAATTTATATGCGAGAGAGAAGAAAGAGAAGTATGGTTGCACGTGATTGATCTAATCGATCTCCTCGGGGACATCGGAGAATACGGAGTATCGTCTTGTGTCAGTGTCAGTGAAACATCATGGCAGCGTTCAGGATCACTCCAGCGCTGTGGGACAAGATACATCATTTCGCTTCGTTTCCACAGACAGGCGGTGCCGTATCATTTCGATCATCATAGCCACACATATGACTCACCATTCACTTTCTTACTATGCAGTGTCTTTGCAACAGATGGTTCTCTTTGGTCAGAACCCAAGCCAGGGGACTCTTCTCAAAGCAAGCCAGTTTCTTGCAGGCATGTCCTCGCTCCGTTTCCTTCTGGTCCTAACCTCCTCGCATCAGAGGAGCTACCCGTCCGTCTGGCACATCGGGTAAAGGAGCTCGATGAATTACCCCACAATCTTTCAGTTATGCCGTCCATTAATAAAGTCAAGAACTGGTATGCCCACTCATTCGAGGTCAGTTCCTTCCCCGAACTCTCTGTACGCTCCAGTTCGCGCTCATCCCCTTAATTCACATCCGGCTAGGAACTCATCAACTTCCCGTCCATCAATCTTCCTCCACACATCCGCAATGCACTTATGGCAGCAAATGCTCATGCTCCTCACCTACCCGGATCAACTCCCAATCCGGCAATGTCCAACCGCATCGATGATTTCTCGATCGACGGAAACACCTCCCAAACAACCGGCAGCAACAAGCTACACCTACGCGTGCCTGTAGAGAAGAGGTCAATCATTTATTGACGCTTTTCGTTCCCCTAATAACATGTCAAACCATTCCGATATTTTCCGACTCCACTTTCCAGATATTATGCTCAGGCATCCGGAATCGCCTGGCCTCCCGAGGTGCAAGACTACAACAATCGCTTCACGAAGGCTCTCGAAGCGATCAAGAAGAGACACGATCCGACCGTGACAACCGTCGCGCAAGGTGTCCTTGAGTGGAAGCGAAGCCAGAATGCTCGCAACATCGGCCTCGATATTCAAGCATGGCTCGATCGTTTTTACATGTCCCGCATTGGAATTCGTTTCCTTATCGGCCAACGTCCGTAAATTTTTCCCCTATCCTTCGTACATCCCTTATGCGTGAGCCTTTCTATCTAGACGTCGCCCTGAATACCCACCAAGCTCACCCAGACTACGTCGGCATCATATGCACGCAGGCGGTACACCATTTCTATCTTCTCCCCCCCCTGGCTGGCTCACGCATCTGTTTCAATCTAGAACGTCCACGACATCGTCCACGAAGCGATCGAGAACGCGCGTTTCGTATGCGAAGAACACTACGCCATGTTCCGCGGTCCCCCCGTGCACCTCATCTGTCCCAAAGACCTCACATTCGCCTACGTCCCCGGCCACCTCTCGCACATCTGCTTCGAGCTCCTCAAGAACTCCCTCAGAGCCGTCGTCGAGCGGTACGGGCCCGACAACGAAGACAATTTCCCCCCGATCAAGGTCGTGGTGGTCGAAGGCAAGGAGGACATCACCGTCAAGATATCCGACGAGGGCGGCGGCATTCCGAGGAGCGCTATCCCTTTGATATGGACGTACATGTACACCACGATGGAGACCCAGCCGATCGATCAGGATTTCCACGCGAGCGACTTCAAAGCCCCCATGGCCGGTTTTGGATATGGTTTGCCCTTGTCTAGATTGGTATGCTTTTTTTTTCTTCACCTACTTTCTTGTGGACCGGCAGTGGCGCTCATTCCCTCCGTTCAGTACGCACGATATTTTGGCGGAGACCTTCGTCTCATCTCTATGGACGGCTTCGGCACCGATGTATACATTCACCTCAACCGACTCTCCAGCAGCCGCGAACCGCTCCCGTAGAGCGAACAGAGTCGATAAATTATTCGCTCAGTTGATCGCAACCATCCATCCATGGCCATCCACTCATTGATCCACCCCATATACATCTTGCCACTCGCCCATCCATTATCAATAAATACTGTAGATGCTTACGACTCTCGTGAGATCTCCGTTTTTTCACGCCCACTGTAAACGTAAGTTTGACCGTTATACGAACCTGGATTGGGCGGAATATTCGAATTCGCTGTGACAACCATCACACTGCGGCGACTCAACCATGCGCGCCTACACCGCAAAAGACAGTTGCCATGGGCCCACGGCGTTAGTGTTGAGCACGATACCCGGACTCAGGCACACGGTGTGATGGGC
>CEMM01320288.1:0-38316 GCA_900068975.1 Hygrocybe conica | reverse complement strand
GCATGTAGACGGTCCTGATTTGATTCAGGCCGACGCAGCGAGTGCGAAGATTGTGTAACCTTGAGACGACCTCTAACATGTTGGCTCGACCTATGTGGTCATTTACTGGAAGCGGGAGGTGCAGCCGACCAAATGAACTCTGCAATGTGTGGTTGCCCCACTCGGCCGTCTGGCGATAGGAAAGAACTTGACGATCAAAAGCCAGGAACTTTGCACGCTCACGCTCATCTGATGGTATAGGGTCTATTACCTTCACAGGGACCTTTATCCGCCCATCAATCCGTTCTTCGCCACGAGGAAATGCTGAGTCTGCGATCAGGTAAAAGCCATCCGGAGTCCAATTGAGCAGTTTGCTGTAAATCTTTCCAGCGAGTCTCGAGTCGTTCCAACTGCCTGGCCCGTTGAGTCTGCAGGCGAGGATTTCACCTAGGCCAGCGTCAGTCAATGCATTTTCCTGTGTGTGATTGAACCATACCTGTCGGAGCAAAAACAAACACATTGCTAATGAAATGGGCGTGGAGCCAACCGTTATAGGTCGCATTCTCGTACTCGATATCAGCGGATTTTTGCAACGGAAGATTTAGGCCGTCCATTGCACCGAAGGCACCGGTGAGCAACGGGTGACGCCGGATGATGAGGTCGTTGAGATCCTCGAACTCGTTGCCTTGAGGCCAAGTAATTCGGGCTTGGTGCATCGAACGCAGGGTGGCGAGAAGGATGGACATGGAAAATCGTAGATAACGATGAATGGTGGCTGGGACTAACGCGAATGCGAGCGCGAGTGCGTTGGGTGGTACGGTAGAGGTGAGGTGATAGAGGGTGACTCCAAGTGCTCCTGCAGCATCGAGCGACCGTCGTTGCTCACGTGGAACACCACCGCAAGAGATGTCTGCACGAGGAATGATAGCATTCATCCAGGATCGTTCGAATCCACTGCTGAGAATGAGGTGGAACGTGGGGAAATCGAAGCCAACAACGGTGATCAAAGCTTTGTTGTTCCGGCTGGCATACAGTCGTTGCCAGGGAGTGCCCACTCGAGGGTTTGGAAGCAGAACAGGTCGAGTGAGGTAGTGCTGGTGGGCGCGGGAATGTTCTGCCTTGATCCGACGAGATTCAAGGATTCCGTGACCCACAATGGCTGCACAGAGAATGGCCCGCCAACGATATTGCTCTTCAATGTCGTCGTCGTCGTCCTCAGCGATCAGAAAAGCGGTTATGGCGTCGTCCATGACCGACGTTGACGCTTATGTAATCACAATATCCATCTGGGTTACGGTTGAAAAAACGTCTCAGATTTCGGCTACGGTTAAGACTTGTGCGTAAACTAAATCCTAAATGCGCCTTTCGAACTCCTACAGGGTCGTTTTAAGGATATAATCTGGAATTTTCTCTGCGGATATCGCTCCACAGTACGTTCTGATTTCAGTCGTCGTTCCTGCTGCAATTAATTATAAGGCCCATCCCTAAAAAGAGTAGATCCATTTCTAAGAGAAAAGTCCCGCTGTATATACGAGGATCCCCTATCATGTCTGGGGATCACAGGACTCTAACTTCCCCCCTCATTTTGCACCGAAAACCCACCCAGATCCCGTGTACGCTATGCCCTTCACCCCCAAGCCGCCTGTTGAGAAGCTTCCCTTGGTGGTTCGTAAAGATAGTGCGTTTACCCCCACTCTGTCACGACAAGACAGTCGGGCTGACCAGGACTAACTTCCAGTCCGCGACAATTATGAACCCAAGAGAGACGAGGTTGCGAAAAAGATCAGCGAGGCCCTCAATGTGGATTTCAAAATCAACATTGACCCGCGCGCTACATTTGCGTATGCCGACGACGGCTGGGCGAAGAACAGCCACGGCCAAATGCTCGCTTCGTAAGTGCATTTGCCAGTGTCGCATGTAAACATTGTTCCTAATCGACACCGGACCCAGTTATCTCGATGCATTCCTCTCGGGATTCGAGCGTCTGCTCGAGGAGTACCCCGAGGAAGCGGTCGAATGCTTCAACGAGGTCGTCACCAAGTCAGAGCTGACGTTGACCGTCGATGACACCGGCAAGCACAGCTACGTCGGCTGCGACATCAAGGACGGCGTCTTCCGCATCCTGTTCGGACAGGGATACCTCGGGACGAACATCTCCGACATCAGCTACTACAAGATGCCTCAGGCGATCAACGACGCACCTCGCACGAGTGACTTTCCGCTCCTCGTGAGGGGCTCCATCCGGAAAGTCTACGACGCCAACATCGACGAGGTCAAGGCTGAGATTGCGAAAATCCTTGGTTCTTCGGACTTCACTCTTGACCCCAACTGGCTCGCGAACTACAAGGCCATGAAAGCCTACAAGGATCAATCCTCGTGGCAAGAGAAAAATTTTGGAGAAGTTGCGCTGGAGTACTTCAAGGGCCTCCAAACCCAGCTGGATTACCAGAAGTTCAGGGATGACGAAATGATGCAGGAGGGTCTCTGGGACATCGTGGACAAGAGGACCTTCCAGCTCCGCATCGTCGACAAGCTAGAAAAAGGCAGCTACAACGAAGTCGTCATTAAAGACGGCATTGCGTACATCCAGGTGGGTCTGCGTCTATCTGGATCCAAGATATTTTTTTTGACGCATCCTCTTCAAAGACTACACCGAACTACTGGTACACAAATGTGAGCGACGCTTGCTACGGTCTGGCAGAGCTGTTGTAAAAATGGGGGTAGCGAACCGTCATTCTGGAGTGTGTACAAAATATCTTGAGAATTCCAGTTGATCTGTTCGAGAGAGCTATCAACGCCTGGACAGCTGGATGGATGATACAGTATATTCCGCAAGATCCTAACGACATCTATGACTATACCAGCGACCGCAACTTGAACGTACACATGACGACAATTCTAAATCTGCTGCTGTCTACGAAACGGACCCTCTTTTACCGAAGGAGGGGGTGATCTTCCGGTTCACGTCCATGAACTTCTGAATTTCTACGTCGGTAATTTTGGCCTTTCGCTAGATGACGGACGGCATGTACATCATTCAACATCACCGACAATTGATCGCGCTCACCTCTTGGAATCCTTTCACGAATTCTTGGAGTTTCGCAATACATTTGGCCTTCAACTCTCCCGTGAGCAATCGGCCAGCTCTATAGTCCTATGAATCATCCAGATCAGTGCAACCACATCACGCCGACCAAGGTATCGTAGCCAACCTCTTCGATCTTGGCCAACTCCTCATCGTCTTCTAGGAAGAAAGACAAATACTGAAAACTGACGTCAACGTCAGGATCGCCTCCGAGCTGCCGATGTTCCTCCTCCGTTTCTCTACCCCCCGAGAACCCATGTCGATTGATCTTGTTCTTAATGTGCGCCGGGCTATCCGACATGTAGATGCTCGAATTTGGATCAGATGCGCTCATCTTCGTCTGCGGGCCTTGGAGGGCAGGGAAGAATTTAGAATGTAGAAGGGCTGGCTTGGGGTACTTGAGCTTCTGCGCGACGTCCCGTGTGAGGCGGAAATATGGGTCCTGGTCAATCGCACACGGTATTAGGCTCGGGATGTTGGATGCGTCACCAAAGATGTTGGGGAACGAATTCGAGAATGACGGGGCGGCTTGGATGGACGCAAAGTGAATCTTGCCAATGTTATCTCTGTCAACGCGGCGGAATATGGTTATGCGATTCTCAAGCAAACAACAGATTACTCACGAATCGGTGAATCCGAAGGTTGCTTTGGCCTGACTGCACGTTATCTGTCGAGAGATCTTGGAAACGTTGCGATAAAATGCGCCGCCGACGAAATCGAAGTCGCTGAAGATGAAGGTCTTCTCCACGTCAAAACCGACTGCGATGATATCCTTTGCGTTTTGCTTGGCAAATGCATAAGTTTGCTCGACCTTCAGTTCGTGTTTGAACAGGAATTTCTCATCATCTGATGTGGATTGGCGTCAGATACGTGCGCATGAACACCAGTCGATGATCACCTGTAAGCTGGACGACTAGAGGCACGTTGAAGACGTCTTGCAGCCATCTAGGCGGGTATTCTGATCTGATTTCGGAGACAGAGAAACACACTCACTTTGTGAAGACGAACGGAATCATATGACCCAAGTGCATACTGTCGCTGCTTGGTCCGCGGCCAGTGTACAAAAAGAAAGGTTTGCCCTCCTGATACCGATCCAGAATTTTGTCGAATTCCCTGACCTGAAGGGTCAACATTGGGCAATCCCTGCGTCTGTTCACTCACCGATGCGAGAAGAACATACCTCTCCTCAAAAACGGATGCGGTTTATGTCCCGTCACTCGTTCGAACTTTTCCAGCAAGGCGGCATCGACTGGTCTGGTGCCAAACTGCGCGATGAGCTTGTCGTAGTCAATCGCATGTTGCTTTCCGTCGCTCGATACAGAGCCTTGTACTTCCCAGGGAGTAACTACCTGGTTGTGTACCTCCGAAGCTGATTTACCAGATAGCGGAGAAGTCATGAAAGCGTGAGTCATTCTCTCGATCACGACCACACAAATAAAAATCTCAAAAAAACTTCGACATTTGGTACAAGATGCTACATTTTAAAAAAGTCGCTAAAGCTTGTAGTGTAAATAATGGAGGGGTAGGGGAATGGGGGGAATGGTGTGAGAAGATAAAAAGGGCGACAGCGAATGATGAGGAAATTGTCTGTGCACTACATCTACCCCTCAACCTTCAAGCCGACTATCCCTGCATGTATCATTTTATATCCGACGTGCGCCAAACGTCAAACGCCACACGCGATGTCCTCGACTGAGCGAAGACGTGAAGGCGGACTGGACGGCGTGGTGCACAATGCTGATAGAGGTTGACATCAACCCATCACGGTTTGCGAAACTCGCATAGCACCGTATAGATGGTATTGAACGCCGTGTAGATTTCCTCTCTGACCTGGTCGTGGTCATAAACATGTCAGCACAAGTCCCATAGGATCATGGCAGGGACACAAGAATGCGTCGGAGTGATGAAGCACACAGACGACATGCGAGGATCAGGAAAAAAAAATGAATTACCTTGGCACCGGTGAGAACAATCTTGCCCGATACGAAGATCAGGAGCACGACTTTGGGTTTGATCATGCGATAGATCAACCCAGGGAAGAGCTGCGAGGTAGCGCCACGTCAATGCCTGAGAGGCAATGAATGGGGACCTTTGAACGCACCTCCGGTTCATAGCTGCTAAACTGTCCGTGGCTGTAGGCCAGACCCTCCAAACGGATGGGAAACTTGACATCACAGCTGCCCACAATGTTCTGAATTTTGAATTCGGAGAACTTGGCATCAAAGCCAAGCTTCTGCACTATTCGCGCGTACTTGCGCGATGCTAACCGTGAATCATCTTCCGACTTGGCGCCCGTCACGACCATCTTGCCAGACGCGAAGATGAGTGCCGTGGTTTTTGGGTCGCGAATTCGCATGATGACGGCTGCAAAACGCTACGCGATGACGAACAAGGGAAGTTCGGCATGCATAAACAGAACAAAGTGCTACAAACCTTTGGGTTGTACTCCGCGTTCCGAGCATGTAGTGCGATAGTTTTAAGATCTAGTCGACAATCTAGGTTGACTGTGGCAACGATGTTCTGCAGCGTGGGGACGATGCCTTCTACAGCCGTAATGTGCTGCTGCTCAAGCGTCAGGGGTATTGGTGTGGCGGGCACTGGGGTAGTCGCAACAGGAGCAACTGCAGAGGTGGTGGCGGTGGTGGTGGTGGCGGCAGCCGCCGACGTACTTGCTTGCGGCTGCTGTTGTGGTTGTGGTTGTGGCTGGGCAGGCTGCGGCTGTGATGTTGGCTGTGCGGGCGGTGGGGGAGGCCGGAAAGAGTTTGATAGTGGGGAGGGCCCGGGGAGAGCGAGACCAGTGGAAGCGCTGAGATATGTACCCGAGGATGAGGGTAGAGCAAGACCATGTGATGCCTGAGCCTGCTGCTGACCCTGGTACGATTGTTGATGCGACCTTCCAAAGGTAACCGGACGAGCGGGAAGAGCGAAAGACATCGAGAAAACAACAAAAAAATTTAATCAGGGGTTGAAAAAAAAATTTGTTGGTACCCGTGGGAAAAGTGGGAGGAGAGGAAGGCGTCAGCTGCGATGGGTGGTCTTATATACTAAAGGGATTTAAACTCCGACATCGATGACTCACGCGAACCTTAATCGGTTCATCTCTTTCTCACTGCCACGAATGATCATGAGTCAGATAACGAGTTCGGTCCCTTGACTGCGCTTTTGACATCCACTGATAATCGCAAGTCTCTAAGTCGTTGAACATCAAGCGTGGATAACCTGAGAGACATCTATCTGCATTGTTGCAGGAGTACTTTTAGCTTTGACCTTGTCTGTTTAATTGAGAACAATTGGGCAATCAAAGCCAAAGCGCTGAAACGAAAGTGGGCGCTGAGCGCTGATCATGCCATGGATGATAGCATGTCCAATGGTAAAACTACATTATGTAGCTCTGCGAATCTGAAACGACGTACCGCAAACAGAACCAATGATTCCAACAGAGTTTGTGGACTGAGAAGGGTTGCCATGCCAATAGCAAGGGAGATGATGTTGCATGGACGAATGAGGACAATGAATTGGGTTCAGTGAGTGACCTGCCATTCCCCGTGTTTTTGCACCAGAAGCATTAGCGGGAAGCGACGAAGTCCCGAACCTCCTTATGAGCAACAGGATTTCGGAGACAATGGCTGCCGGAGAAGAATCTACAGTTGGCTTGTGGATTCACAGACAGCACCCAGCGATGTAACATCGAAATTGTTCCGAGACACGACACATACAGCACCGTCGGAAAACATGCTTATTGCAAAACCATGGCTTTTGCGCTTCGCGACTCCAAGTGATTGATGGAAAACGCACGGCAGCAGTCGTAGCATTGAACTCGATAACATGGCAAGCCGAGGCTATTGATGAGGTAAACGACTGCAATTGGATTCATTGAGTATGCGGTTGGCTGTAGTCTTGTTCTCATGAAAAATAGATCGGGGGGTCAACGCACGATCGCTGATGCAGTGCCAGAGTAAAGATTGTTGAACGCTGAGCTATGCAGTTGTGTGCACAGTGAATGTACAATGAGACCTCGTGCAACGATATTGCCAACATCGTGACAATGGAACCAGATATAATTCGGCTGGTCCTAGAAACTGGGGACGGCATGGAATCAAGATGATTAATAAAGACCGTCGTACAGCTTTCTGACCGGACTGAGTTGTTCTGGGCTTCGGAAGATAAAATGAGCGAGCTGCGCAAGGGGTTAGGTAAGGTCGTGACTGAAAGTGGCTGAAGTTGAATAAGGGCGGCTGCGGCGGTCGGCGTGTTTCGAGACTCAGCACTTTTACTCGTTTACTTGCGCGGTATTCTCATCTTAGATATGACAACAGGTCCTTCAGGTCTCGGTGTCGAAATAGTCGGTGTCATCAACAAGCTGCAGGATGTCTTTGCTGCAGTCGGTTCATCGGCGTCACAAATAGACCTTCCTCAAATTTGTGTTTTGGGCAGTCAGAGCAGTGGGAAGAGCAGCGTACTAGAGGTCGGTTCTCTCGTACTTTTGCGATAGTAACCACGACTGAATACAATTCACTCCACAGAACATCGTTGGTCGGGACTTCTTGCCTCGAGGCACTGGTATCGTGACTCGGAGACCACTGGTAAAGACCAGACCGTCTGCGCAAACGTACTTCTCGTAACGCTTCCAATCCAGGTTCTGCAACTCATAAACAGACAACCTACTCCATCAACCGCTGCAACACGTACGTCGCCTTCGTTTGCATATTGCGATCCTTCCTCATGCATTCGTGCTAGCTTTGGTCAATGGAACCGATAAGAAAGCAGACAAAGCGGCCAACCCTGATGAGTGGGGCGAATTCCTCCACCTTCCAGGCGAGAAGTTCTTCGACTTTAACAAGATTCGGGAGGAAATCGTTCGCGACACCGAAGCCAAGACAGGAAAAAATGCAGGGATCTCCCCACAGCCCATCAATCTGCGTATCTTCTCTCCAAACGTTCTTACTCTCACCCTCGTCGACCTACCTGGTTTGACAAAGGTACCTGTCGGCGACCAACCACGGGATATCGAGAAGCAAATCCGCGATATGCTCATGAAATATATATCTAAACCTGCCTGTATTATTCTTGCCGTCACCGCTGCTAACACGGATCTCGCCAACTCGGATGGCCTCAAACTCGCCCGAGAAGTCGATCCTGAGGGCACAAGGACAATCGGTGTGCTTACAAAGGTCGATCTCATGTAACTATCATTATGCCCCATCTTTGCCCTTCACGTCTCACCTCGTGGTCATCTCCAGGGATGCAGGAACGGATGTCGTCGACATTTTGGCAGGACGCATCATTCCTCTTCGTCTCGGCTACGTGCCAGTAGTCAATCGTGGCCAACGCGACATTGAAGGTTCTAAGCCTATCAGTCTTGCACTGGAACACGAACGCCAATTCTTCGAGAACCATGCTTCGTACAAGGGGAAGGCGCAATATTGCGGCACACCTTTCTTGGCAAGAAAACTCAACATGGTACGATCCTGACGTTTCATGATTCAAGCTTTGCATCGTCTCATCATTCCTTACGAAATTGTACAGATCCTCATGCATCACATTCGGGCGACACTCCCTGATATCAAAGCACGCATCACACAGCAGCTCCAAAAGTACAACGCTGAGCTCGCTAGTTTGGGCGGTCCTCTTGGCGATGGCAACTCTGGAAACGTAGTCTTGTCTGTCATTACCGAGTTCACGTCAGAGTTCCGCACTGTCATTGACGGTAATACGAACGACCTGTCGTTGAACGAACTTTCGGGAGGTGCCAGGATAAGCTTCGTTTTCCACGAACTTTACAACAACGGCGTTCGGTCTATTGATCCGTTCGATCAGGTAAAAGACGGTGATATCCGAACACTCCTCTACAACTCGTCGGTACGTAGCTTTTCTCATTTTTCCTCCTTACCGGGACTGACTCCGCTTGCCTGGGTCAGGGTTCAACCCCAGCTCTGTTCGTTGGGACTGCGGCCTTTGAGGTCATCGTGAAGCAGCAGATCAAGCGGTTGGAGGAACCAAGTTTGAAGTGTTGCCAGCTTGTTTACGACGAATTGATTCGAATCCTTGGTCAGCTGTTGGGGAAAGTGGTGGGTTTCGTGTTCTTGATTTGAGTTGGATTGCTTTTAATCCGCTCGCCCTTGTAGCAAGCATTCAGGCGATATCCTGCTCTCCGAGAACGCTTCAACTCTGTTGTCGTCAACTTCTTTAAAAAGTCTATGACGCCGACAACGAAATTAGTGTCTGATATGGTGGCGTGAGTTGTACATCGACAATGGAGAGCTTGAATTGCTTACTAGATCACCAACAGAATGCAAGCATGCTATGTCAACACCACACATCCGGATTTCTTGAACGGCCATAAGGTAGGTGTTGCCTTCCGTCAAGCCACGGGCATCGCACTAAAGAAACCACTAGGCTATGGCCATTGTAAGCGATCGGATTAACGCGAGCAAGCCACCTCCTCCTGCTGCTGATCCAAAAACAGGCAAGCTTGCTGCGGGCCAGATCAATAATAGCAAGGATCTTGAGGTCGACCCGAAGAAAGAAGAACCCAGCTTCTTTGGATCGTTCTTTGCTTCGGCCAAGGGTGCACCAAAGAAGAAGACTGGTCCCGTTATGGAGGCTGTGAGTGCCACTCGATTATCAAGAGAATATACACAGAATTTGCCATGCAGCCGCCAGCTGTTATCAAACCTCAAGCAGCTCTCAGCGAGCGGGAGACGATGGAAACGGAAGTGATCAGTCAGTCGACAGTCATCCAGGGCAATGTGACTTATTTTTTCTGACCTCTGGGCACCAAGAACTTCTCATTCACTCCTATTTCAATATCGTCAAGCGGGAGATGATTGACATGGTTCCAAAAGCTATCACGCTGACGCTCGTCAATCACTCGAAGGAAAACCTGCAACGCGAGCTTCTTCAAGAATTGTACAAGGCTGACGTGCTGGACGAGCTCCTTAAGGAATCTGAATACGTTGTGAGCCGGAGAAAGGAGGTGATCTCGATGGTACAAGCACTGAACAAGGCCGAAGAGTACGTTTCTCTCTCACGCGACTTGTTTTCTGTACTCTGATTGCATTTTCTTTGTTGCAGGATTGTTGCAGGTGTTTGAGGATCGGCATGGCTCTCAGATTTATGTTCCTGTCACTTGACTTCCTAATAATACCCTTCCAGTACATGCATGCTATGTCTATGGACGTCATAGAATTGTCTTCATCCCAGCCTTGATTGACGATGCCGGGGAATAGTGTATAGAATAATTGTAAGTCGTGGAGTGAAGTGATTCTCCTGGTTCACTGAGGCCACATCACCGCGTACTGCACTGTCTAAAAGGATACCGAGAATGTGCGGAAGGAAAAGATTCTAAACCAAATATCAAGGAAAGCGATAGCTACATCACAACTCCTTCCTGCCCCCTATCCCTAAGCCCAGGAATAATCTCCAGAAATTAATGCCCCCACCGGGTCGTAGGAAAGTTCGATATAGCATTAATAAGCCAGCAGTGCAGCCACCTACCAGTGCTGTGAGTGTAACATACATCCTCAGTCGCGCTGCAGCTGTCAACGCGCGATCTGCTCCTCCTGGCAGTGAAGAATTCCTGGAGAAGTAGGTGATAAGTGTGCCTAGAGGAGAGAATGGCGTGAACAGCGACGTACGGGTGCGTGACTATCCTACAGATCACATGGAAGACATCCGCGGTCTGCCCAGTTTTGACGCTCACAGACACGGGGACCTGAAGACCCAATCTCCGACAATAGACATCAGGTTGTACTTCGTGTCTCTGTCATGGATGACATGTCCAGCAACAGGACTACAAGTTGAGCAAGGAAACGAAGCACGCACTTGTAACGCTAGATCGAGATCTGACTTCGTGGCGACAAATAACGTAGGTATGTGATCCAGACTGTATTGTTGCTGGGGAATTTGCAACGTGAGTAAAGCGGGGAGAAAAAAATCGAGTAAAATCTCACCCGGAGGTTACTTATGTACGAAAATGAATTGGTGTCGCTAGAGTCGTATACGTAGAGGATAACATCTGCCATGTCTAGTTTTTTGGAATTGCGAAGTGTTTCCGGTTCGTATTTCGATCCAAACTCTTGTAGCTACTCAACCTTCAGCTGTGACATACAGGCTCGGGGACCGAAAGTTAACTCACAATTAAATACTTTTCAGAACCGTCAATATCCACCGAATTCACAACACTGATCATCTTGCTGGTTGGCTCGTATACGTGCTTGTACGGCTTGCCGGCGAAAGCGCGCAGAAGAGATGTCTTGCCAGACCCTGCTGCTCCACAGACGTAGCACAGAAATACGTTCCGAGTTGATTTGCCTTGTCTACGCTCCGTCTTTCGAAGTCGCGTGACATGTAGGGCAGTCGTGCGTGGCTCTTCCGGATAGCCTAGATAGGCAAGATAGGCCAGTGTTGTTCTGTGCTCAAGCAAGGTGGTCATACTGCTCGCATCAATAAGTCATCGCCATTCTCAAAGGGATGAATGCAACAGACCTCCACTGCGCTAGCCAGCTCTGCAGTGTCAAGGCCCCGGTGTCGTCTGACAATGCCATATCGGCAAACTTCTGTGAGGCCCAAGGATTGCCTGGAGCCGTGCTGAACAGCTCGTTCAACTCAGACGGTTTCAGAGCACCGTCTTGATCCTGATATCGAGAGTAAGTAGACTATGTTGAAAGAAGACACGGCCGATCACCTTGTCAAAGGTCTCAAAGATATCAGTAAAGAACTGGTAACCCAATTGACTTAGCTCCACTGAACAATCGTACGGTACGTCAAACCTGCACTCCATGGTATGAGTGGATAACATTTCAACAAACTTTCCCACTCACTTGGGCAACAGAAAGGCTTCGGTCAGATGAAGATCTTCGGCATAACCAAACTTCCGCAGAACTGTCCAAGTGGTCTCCAGCCGACCTCGTTGGATGAAGTGTGTGTGCAGGTATAGAAAGCCCGCCTCAGTAAGGCCGCCATCCCTGACAGTCCCATCAGCATGCTGCTGGACCATCTCTTTGATTCCCTCAAGTTCTTGTAACTGTAATGGGGCATCGAAGCATTTCCTCTGCCGATTTTCTAAACACTCTTAGAATTTGCAAGGCCGGGGGCTTCGGCTTACCTGAAATTCGTTTAATTCACTTGCGTCCAGAATTCCATCCTTATTTGTGTCGCAGAGCTTGAATATCCGTTTGAGAGCGTCCACACAAGCCGGTTTTAAGACCTACAAAAGCTGTAGAATTAGAGACCAAAAATCAAGAGCCTGTGTGGCAGCGTACATGATCCCGTGAATCATACAGAGGTGCTGTTGGGTGGAGAACAGCTTTCTGGGCAAAGTAGAACACTTCAGACACGTTGAGGGGCATTTTTGCAGAACATTCGACGCATGTCTCTACTTCCTAACCGAAGTGATTTGATCAGGTGAGGCCGTGTTGGTTTACGCAGATGAAACCTCAAACCTTATACTCATTCATAATAGGAACAATCTCGTCTTCAAGTGCTTCATTGGTAACCTCTCCCCCGCGAAGGTCGATCTTGTTACCAACAAGCACGACAGGGACCTGCAAACCTGTATTAGCATGACGAAGGGAGTAGCAGGAAGACGTGAAAATGGTCACATTGACGCCGAGTTGCCGGAAATGTGGGAGCCAGTATGTAGGTATCCGATCGAATGAATTTGGATTATCGATAGCGTACACCACACAGATAACATGAGCCTTGCGAATCTCCGACTCGAGGTGTGGTCTATCTTGTGGACTGGCTTTCACGGAAGTTTCAGGAAAACTGGCAAGAGGGAAAATGTACCAACGACATACCACCTGAGTCGACGATATATGTCGTCACGTTCTCTGGGGTCACCTCTGGTGGAATGGTGACTTCAGGAATGATATGCTGAACCTGGGCGATCATTGTTGGCATCAAGCTGGAGTGGAAACCTGAAGTGACAAGTCGTACGTGTGCGACGAAAGATTCTTTAATGAGCGATGTCACAATTGTGCTCTTCCCGACCCCCTCTGCAGATACGAAGGTTATGAGGATATATCAATATTGGCGAAAGCAACGCACCGTCCCCTACGAGGAGTATGCGGACGTCCCGCCGCATGTCTGAATATCAGACCGTGTTCACTCAAGCTGGGGTCAGGAAAGCGGAGTCACGTGATACTCAGCAGCGACTCGGAAAAAAATAATACGGTGACTGTTCGCGGATCCCCTAGGTTGGGACTATTGTAGCTGTGAAGGGATCGGAAGTGATGGAATATGTACGATATCACGTACAGACGTCGCAATACCGGTACCAATACCACCCAGCTTCCAGGTAATGATGACTAGATGTCTAATGATGATAAAGTGCACCACGACCGCGATGAATGTTTACATGCCGTCGAAATCCAACTGGTCTCTACCGTCATCCGTTATAGCTACATTCCGCAGTAATGGGTCCAGAGAAGCCAGTTCATCCTTTATCCCGTTCCGTGCACACGAGTCGAGCTCCTTCAGAAGAGTCGATGTGATTTTCTGTCCACATGACGTCATTCCACTACATCTGAAAAGACGGCCAGATTTTCTTCACATACCTTGAGTTTCCCATCCGCTTTGGTGAGCATATCCGACAGCGCTGGCGTCCAGCTCAGGAGTGGGTTCCCTCCCGGTGCAGCTGCACCAGCAACGCTAACACCACTCGCATTTGCAATTCCCCATAAGCTTCCTTCACCCTCTCCTTGTGGCGGGTGATCCCCCCCAGAGAACAAGTATGACACGCCAGGATGAGGCGAAAGTAGGCCAAGAGGACCCATCATGTGTTGCGAAGAATGCGGGAATGGTGAGGGTCCGAGAATTTTAGAAATCTTGTTGTAAACCTCGGACATGACATCCAACAGGGATAAAAGTGTTTCGTGGTAATCAAGAGGATATGGCTGTCGTAGCAGAAAAATCAGCCAGCATAAGAAAGATTCGAGCCGTGGCATACCATATGTAGGCTAATGAGATATGACGCCTCCGACACATCCGCATGAAGCGACGCATACTCCTGAAAGCCACCGGCAGCTTGCCGTTTGGTTGTTTTGGGTCTGAACAGCCGCTTTAGAATGTCGTTTTCAACACGTCGAGAAAAAAAAATGACGGAAGCGTACAATTTTGGCCTTCTCCCCGTCCTCTTTCGTCTGGTCATATTCTGTGAGCGTGTTGTTCAAGCCGCGTAGCAGGTCATGCGGGTGGTTGATGTCAAGCAGATTGGCAAGCGACATTCCAAGAACGGCGAATCGATATGTCCTGGAAGCAAATGCTCGAGATCACTGGCTTGTCAAAGTCGAATGAAATGGAGTGGTACCGCTTCTTCATATCATTGTTGTTGAACAGCCTGTCGAGTTCTGCCCGAGTCATCAAAATGGTGTGGAACCAATGACTTCGCCTGCCGGAAAGAACTATTATTGAGCGCAACAGTAAGACGCCACTGATGAACGGACCCTTCATGAATATTGCGGATGTAGGTGAGGGTGATGATTCTCTTCTGTACGAGGTCTCGCAAATACTCGACAGACATTCCCTGTGGAATGGCTGGACTGGAGGAACCCGCTATCGAGATAGCATCTATGGCCGAGTGCAAAGACTGTGTATCCCATTCTCTCTGGTATGAACCCGAGGTAGGTGTTGGCGTGGTTGCGTACGAAGCAGGGAGTAGGGCGTTGGCGGTTGTGGCAACAGTCAAGGACACTGGCCCAGGCCCAGGATTGCTTTTAAATGACGAGAGCAAGTTCTGGGCGGATGATTTTCGCCGCATTGACGGTCGCTGAAGCGGCCCTTCTGCGTGGCTGCCTATGCTGAAGGTTGACATGGTTGACCTGAGACTCGGTTTAGTGACCAAATATATTAATTTGATTCAACACCCAATCCACGATCATCCTCTCCATGGCCGACATCAACGCCATTGCGAAGCAGTTCACCGAATTCTACTACTCGACGTTCGACGCATCCCGTGCCAATCTCCAGCCCCTATACGTTCGCAGCACACTCAGATAATCACAGACGACGAGCTGACGTCTGAACACCTTTACAGCGCGATGCCTCAATGCTATCGTGGGAGGGAACACCGATCATGGGAGCTGCGTCTATTATCCAGAAATTGACGGTACGTAGGGTGCTGTATCACCGTTGCGATTATTCCTGATTGACCTTGATCTTACTGTAGTCCCTGCCTTTTGAGAAGGTGCAGCATAAAGTGACCACGATAGACGCTCAGCCATCGAATCCGGCCGTTGCGAGTCTTATCGTTAGCGTTACTGGACTGTTGTTGGTCCGCATTCTATCAATTTTTTTTTGTCACGATGCCGAATATCTCACAACTGGACTCAGGTTGATGACAGCCCCAACCCGCTTCAGTTCAGCCAGATCTTTCACTTGATGCCCGATGGTCAGAGTTACTATGTGTGAGTGCGCACCCATGGATTCTTTGCTGTAAGCTGATCTGGATCTCTCTCAGACTCAACGATATATTCAGACTCAACTACGGTTGATGCACACCGGCCGATTCAAATATCTATGTATTTCCGTGTATCGCGTTCATGGGGCTAGCCTAGTCAAGTGCAGCACTAAGACTCCTTCACTTGTTCTTTGCGTTCAATACATGAGTTTTTGACGTCATTAATATTTATTTCTGAAGCAGCAGACGACATCTCTCAACAGACAATCGTTATTACCGACCACCCAAAAAAACGCAATATTTTAATGACACGTTGTATAATTTACTTCCCATCTCCGCTGCCAGATACACGATACTGTACACCTCCGAGTTCATGAGCCTCAATTGACGCTGAAAGGAGAGATTACATAAGTTTACGCGGTCAATTAAATGCTTTCCTCCAACACACCTTTCAGCAACGTCGCTAGACTTCTTGCCGATGAGGACATCACCGACCCAACAGATTTCCCATCTCTTGCGCCAGGTCTCCGGCAGATTGACAGTGCTCTGAGATGCAAGATATGCAAAGAACTTATTGAGGCACCCGTTACGCTCCCGTGCGGACACTGTTATTGCTCTATTGTAAGAATTGCAGCACCGTTTGTGTCCCCCACATCTGCGTGTCCTATGCTTACAACGGGTGGACACGCCCTTCTCTCTTTTCCTTGCTATCCCCTAGTGTATTAGAGGCGCGTTGGCTGACAAACAAGAATGTCCAAGCTGTCGCAAGGTCGCCAACGAAGGGCATTTGCGCACAAATCCACTGGTGGAGGAAATTGTCACGAGTTGGTTGCAAGCAAGGTGCGTCCCGATGCCAACCATGACGTGCGCGAATTGCGACGTTTTGTTGTATTCGTTAGACCTCTGGTCCTGAAGCTGTCAAAGGACGAGGAACGACGCCTCACCCATGTCAAATCTCCGCAAGTCGGACCTTCCCACATCAGCAGGAGCAAAAAGCGCAAACGAAGCAGAAGTCCGAGTGTATTAGACACCCCTACCAAGGCAGGGCCCTCGCGCATCCAAACTCTCTCCAGCCGAGAAACGCCCAATTCCCGGACGTCGTCGGTTGACAATGATGTTGACATAGTGCCAACGTCCGACTCTCGAGAAGAACCCTTGAGTGTCCAGGGCAAGTCATCTTCAGTGGAGCTGTCTGTTCCTGTGTGACATCTCGACTTAGATGAAAACTTTGTGAACTGTCCGATATGTCAAAGACCAGTTCGTCTGGAAACGATCAACAGTCACATCGACGCAAATTGTTCCTCGACGCCTGCATCCGATGGCGAAACACTTCAAGACCGACGATCAAAGAAGTCGGAGTGGTCAAATATTTTCGGCGGAACGTCGCATGGCGATAAACGCAAGGCGGGGAAAAGGTCAGCTCCTATCCTTCCGCGTCCGATGACAATTGATTGCGGCGCATGCTTCCAGACAAAATAGCCCAATAGGACCCGATCCGCTTCCAAAGGCAGCGTACAACGTTCTGAAAGATAAGCAGGTCAAGCACTTGCTGGCGGTGCACGCGCTTCCAGTTATGGGAGACCGCAACACATTAATTTCCCGACATCAACGGTGTGTATATCACATATCAGTGGACAGTCTTTCGTATCATGGCCCGCTTACAAGATTGCACGACCGGATATTTTCTCTGAAATTCCTGCACATACAGATGGGTAATCATCTACAACGGCAACCTGGATAGATCCGTAAAGCAACGAAAAACGATGGAGGATCTCCGACAAGAATTGAACGGGTGGGAACGGGACCGGAAAGGGAAGAAGAATACTGTGAACGACGTCGCCGCATATCAGGTGGGTGACGCTTCATGGCCATTTGTGCGTTCTCAAGATGCCAGCTTGGCGCTTATCTGCTCCAGAAGGCAAATAAGGCGGAATTCGCACACCTTATCGAGGCCGCTCGGCCTAGAAAATGTTCGATAGGAAAAAGCGGCGATGATCAGGAGGCTAGGTCATCGGAGGGAAGTTCAGGACTTGTACATGCAAACGAGGTGATGGTCGTGGAGGACTCGGAGGAAGAAAGGTGACCGGTGGCGATAGCTGCTATCTGCGGTGTCCAACATTTTCGCTCTATTTCCAGCAATCTCAATCCCGATATCGATGGCGCTCAGAAGTGATCCTGAAATGTCCGCAACATAAGATTTAACAAAACATGTCTCCGGTGCGTTTGCAATTGATGGTGACATGGTAAAATACTAGTATTCCGAAACTTTGCAACCGGTTATCAGATGTGAGGCCCGATAGGAATAATCTGGACTCCTGCCGGACAGGAGTACATCTTGTTATCCATAAGAAAATTTCTCTCCAATTACAAGTGGGATGATCGGTAACACCGGTATGCAGTCCGGACCACCTTGGCTTGACCGTCGTTGGCGAATTTGTTCTTGCGCAAAACGTCACAGGCAACTCTGATGGACATGGCACGGCTTGTTCAAGGCTAACGAAGAAAGAACGTTCCGCTGGATTATCGCCTGGCAGAGGCGCAGATGCACAGGGACACTGCCAATATATTCGCGTTCAGTGATTGCACTGATCCGAGGCTATTGCGGTGTGGAGCCAACAACAGGTTACAGTATTGTCCGGGGTTGCGGAACCGCAACATCGCCAGTTTCGTCGGGGGCTGGTTACTGTAAGAGGAGATACTCATATGTTATTCTGGGCTGTGGCCCAGTAAGGGGTATTGAACGGGGATGGGAAAACATGTGTTTTTTTGATACCGCCAGCCGCCAGTATCCCGTCGATTGCCAACGTCGAGTACTCCTGATTGAAAGATTGGAAAGTGGTGAAACCTCAAATCCGTCATTCTTCCTGGGATGGTAGCTCGGCCGCTGACAATTACGGAATGATTGGTTCCCTTTCACCAGAGCCCATGGAACGACGCCTCATGTAGGACGTCTTCGCATTTGGCATTGTGCTCAGTGCAGGCTACGTTGTTTGAAATGTTGACAGAAGTCTACAACGGCATTGCACCTACAACGGCATTGACACGAACAACAACAGCCTCCAGTTGGTATGACCGAGAGATGGAGACGAACCTGTCCTGCCAACCACCGGTAGAATAAAAACAAAAACAAAACAATAGCCAATTGTCACCTAATCGGGACCGATCGTGCTCAAATACAACGCTATCCAAAATAGGCAATCTCGTTCCGGCTCCCTTATATTCCGCCTGCTCTTACCGCACAATGCGCCATTCACCCCCCCTTCCTCAGCACGGCGACCAACACCACGACGTTTAAACCGTCAATCCGCCACACTTAACCATGCAATTCGTTTCCGTGAGTGGCCTTGGTTTCATATTCCCGATCACGGACCCCTCAGCTGACCGCCCTCCTGACCCAGAGTTCCACCAGCACCCTTGGCAAAGAGGGCGGATATCTGGTGCGCTCTCTTCATGTCCGCTTGCTTATGCCAGCTCACTGGTTGACCGCTCTCCTTCAGCTCGATAGATATTCTGGTGCACATAAAGTGACATACCACCCACTAGACGACTGGGATTTCGAGCTCGATACCGCTCACCACCATATCGACTTGTCCCTTGTCCTCCCCCATTATCGCGCTCGCAGCCAGCCGATCGATCATCGCATGAGCATGTTCCTTGGCAGCGAGACGGGATCCATCAAAGTTAAAGTGGTGCGCGCACATCTCCATACCTTACGGTGGAAGAATGCTCACATCATATCCGCAGTGTCGACACGTACCGCGTTCCAAATTTTACCTCGAAATCCAAGCCAAGTCAGACGTCACAGTCTGGCTGCCATCCGACTTCCGTGGGCGGATACACCATTCTGGCAAAAAAGCCTGCTACTCCGCGGGTTTCGTCAATCGTATCCTATGCAATGCGACCGTCAACACAGACACCCTTACGGGCGACTCGTGGCTCGGAGACGAGGTCCTTATTCATACCAAGGGCGTTGTAGAATTCCGCATGTGGGACGTCAACACTGGCAGCCCAGAGAACCCACGAAAGGAGACCCTCAAGCGAATATTTGGCTGCAGCGCAAAGGTGCCAGAAACACCGATAGATTGGGATTTCTTATTAGAGGATTGACCGCCATCTCCTCGCACATTCCTTCTTTTCTTTCGTCTCGCAGCTCTGGTTTATTCTTCGCTTCGTTCCCGCCCTCATACCCTCAGCACGCCAACGCATTTGTACCACTTTATGCAGCATATCACCGTCATTGTAGCTTTTTCACATGTATCCCAATTTCTCCTCGGCCTGCCTCACCTTACTTCCTTCCGCACGCTACCTTTAATCGCATACAGTCTCGTGGCATAGTATATCATATGTTCTTTCCATTCCGCGCAATCAGACGCATCTTATTCCCGCCAATACGACAGTTTTCCCGGGTGTACGGTACAGTGTACCAGTACGGGAAACAACAAAAGCACAATCTTGTTAAAGGTCACCTTGAGAAGGAAGTCGTTGTTTTAGATCGACCGCTTTGAGATGAACAAAGGAATGTGCTGGCGCGGTGTGGTGCGGTTTGGCGAGTAGGTCCGGTTGTCTTTCGCAAAGTTGCACCGAAAGAATGGAATATATGGATTATCCGAACGGAGGTAACAGCTGGTATGGAAGAAATGAGGTGCGTTCCTGGGTCGATTCCCAAGTCGTCTCAGGTCAGTCGGCCGGAAGACCACGTCGGACGGAGCTGGCCAGGCACTGCTCCAAGGTGCGAACGAGAGCGGGGTTCTCGAGCGCCGCTGCCACGCGTTCTTTGTCGTTTAACTGTTTGTTGACTGCGCGCCAGGCAGGGCGTGCGGGGGGCAATATGAGGACGCGATGAAGAAAAGCGTTGGTGAATAGACTGACATACCTGAATGTTCAGTCTGGTGCGAGCCTGGCTTGAGGAAGATATCGATCTTGAAACGTTCGGGTAAACTTCTTTGCAGGCGTACGCGAATGGAGAGGCCTGCGCCGAATGCCCGAAAAAACGATGAGGTCATAGGCAATCGAGAAAAGGAGCGCCATCAGAACGACCATAGGATATGATGGAAGGGCATTCAATTAGACAAGCGAGAAACAAGGAGAACACGTACCGATCGTGGTGGACATGCCACAGTGAGGGGTAGTGGGCGTAAATTCCACGATCACACGGTTGGTTGTGACGTTGATTTGTGGTGCGGAGACAACACGGAGTTCCTCGAGGGTGTGAGGGTGTTCTGGATCGCTGATTGAACGAATCAGGTCTGTTTGGGATATGAAGACACAGGAACCTCTTGTTGCAAGATTACGAGACGACTGCTAACCGAATACCTCTGCTTGATCAATAAGGTCCACCTGGTCTGAATCGTTTTGGTCGTCTTCGGGATCGTCCAGCCATAGCGAACGTCTTCCATCGAGAGCTAATTTTCTACTCTTTGACTTTGACGAGGCGAATACGGTAGGGTTGGGATTATAGATTTCTGGCATGGTGGAGATGGTCTTGGACCTACAGTACTCCGGCAACGTCCGACAGCTAAATCGTGACCTTTCGTCCAGGGGCTAGGCCGGCTAGAGCTTGCACGCGTCGACATTGATACAATTTTGGTTTCATCCTCTCTCGCAGGACCATCCTCTCACGTTGACTGGTATCATCCTCAATGCCACCCAAAGTGAGTGACACCCTGACTTATAGTCGCTATTTGTCGCCAAACGCGACGCACTGCGATGGCTTGCAGCGCAAGCGCGCAGACACAGCCGCAGCTCCGCCTTCTGTCCCTGCACCGTCCACCTCGACGCGTGGTCGTACTCGTAATGCGACAAAGACAGCCAATGCGACTTCAGAAGTTGCCACCGTAGATGTCAGCAATTCAGTCACTTCAAAGTCGACCTCGTGAGTGTCTTATCGATGCACGAACAACGAAACCGTCTCTCATGACACCCTTTCACAACATACGACAGAGATATCGCTTCAGGACCGCAAGTATGCTACATAGCTACACATTCAATCACATTGGCCGAGCTCAAACAGAAATTTTGCAGACTGCCCCTCCAGTCAAAAAATCCAGGGCGACGACCAAAGCGAAAGCCACAAAAGCATCTGGCAGTACGAGCAAAGCACCGTAAGACCATCCTTTGACACCCGACGACTACTATTTACTCAAAATTCTTTCGCTTTTTTTTTTACGGCAGTGTTGATGACGTAATACCACGTGTTCACACGCTCTACACGTGGCTAATCCTTCTATTTCCAGGGTCTCTCCCGGTGAGTGATGATTTTCTCCCATCTCCATCGTTCGGCGCCTTTTCTTGAACGCGTCCTCATCTGATTCTGCTGTCTTGGCATCCTTTAACTATCTCAAATTCCACTATCCTGACCCGCATGCGCCTGTCCTCTTTGCTTTGCTGTACTTCTAACGTCAAAAACGTCACTTCTAGCGACCACGACTCATTTCCAACCAAAGTTAGCTCAGTAAGCTTTTCCGCTCATGAACGCGCCCACCTGACACACGCTGACTTGTCGGCTTCTCCTATCTTGCGCGCGTGTACCCTCCATGCTTCGTCGGCAGAAAACGGCTCCGGCAAAGACACCGGCGTCACTGCGTGATTCACAGCCGATAAACGATTCTTCCGCGACCGTGGGTCCATTTCCGTGGATTAGCCATATCTGAGAATGACGACCCGCCGCTCACAGGATCTGACCAAAATGTCATCAAGGACCCAACATCCGCCCGTGCCCAAGTCATATGAGCGATACAATGCGGCGCGGGCCGTGGCTTTGTTTCAGAAGTATGCAGATCCCGACGAACCGAATGTCATTGGTCCCGAGGGCTTCAGTCAGCTTTGTGATGAGGCGCACATACCCATGGACGGCGCGTTGCCATTGGTCTTAGCGTGGCAACTCCAGGCCAAGGAGATGGGCAAGTTTACAAGAGATGAGTGGATCAGTGCCATGTCGGCATTGCAGTGAGTCCGACATCCAAACCCGATGGGAGTTTTCTCGATCAATTATGTTTCAGAATATCATCACTGCCGCAGTTGACAGTTGCTGTGATGGACTTGGATAATCTGTTGATAAAGGGAGGACAAGCAGTCAAAAGACCGTCGCCGGCGCCGTCGACGGTGAAGAAGAGGGGATCTTCAGACGAGCCCTACGAAAGGTCGACATATTGGACGTATGTCACCGATCGTAAGAAGGCGTTTTCGAAACTGTACGCCTTCTGCTTTGCGTATGCCAAGCCTCCGTATGTCGCAGCCTTTTCTCTCAATCAAGATGCACCTTGACTGAGAATGGAACCGACGCACAGAACCGCAAGGAATATTGATATGGAGGCATGCGTGCATCGTACTTTCGATTCTATCAATGCTAATACAGGGCTCAGACCGCGACTGCCTTTTGGTCCGTTCTTCTGTCGCCCCAGTACCCTATAATGGCGGAAGTGATCGAGTTCATCAACGTAAGTGTCGTCAGAAGATCACAACGACCCCTCCTCATCTAGCCTGGAATGCAGGAAAAGGGCACATACAAGGGTGTAAACAAGGATCTTTGGGGGATGGTTTGTTCATTTCTATCGTCTTTAACGAGAGATGTCGGTAATCCAAATATTCAGATGCTCGAGTTCTGCCAGACCGTCAACCCCAATCTGGAGGACTACGAAGCAGATGGGGTGAGTCATCTTACACCCCTATTGCGAATTGTAACCGATTCATCGATTCAAGGCGTGGCCGACATTGTTGGATGATTTCGTCCTGATGAAATCCAGCAAGTCAGGTAACGATCAAACGAGTGCCATGGTCATTGAGTGATGTCATCAACATTCTTCTGCCGTACAATAATACATTCATGTTTCAAAATTCTCTGGTAACAGCTTTGCGTTTAAATGATTGGCGGTCGAAGGGGAATCATGTTATCTAACTGTGTCTTCGGTCCCGCCCGATATCCAGGAGACGTGCAGCACGAGACCTCCAAGAGTTTGTTTCCTTTAAGTTGGCGATTGGCTGTTTATCGACAGTGGAAGCACGAGAAGCACCAAGGAACTCTTCCAAGGAGATGTGACGTTGTTCTGCTGCGTCTGGAGCGAAAAATAGTTTGGCGACGGCGTGACTACTCGTGGAAAGATCCTCAAGTGATCGTTTGCGCTTAAGGTCGAATCGAGAGGGGATGGACAGACGCGAAAATGCTATCTGGTGATTTGAGAGATACGATGTTCTGGCGGGAACGAATGCCGATGGTAGGACGCGGTCTGGTAATGATGGTAGACCAAGGGATGCACGGACAGATTTCCAACGGCCTTCAACCCGAGGTGGCGCTATTGAGGAGGGTAACTGTCGGTGAGACTCTGGGACCCAGCTTCGTACGTGATGTGCAGAAAGAGAGAACGCGAGGACCACAGTCAATACGAGAACGAGCTTGAGATGGCGGGAGGTCATTCAGGTGAGTTTGATCACGTGATGGTGGCGCGAGGATGGTCAGAGCTAGGTTGTTTCTTGCGATCCAAAGAAATCGTTTCAGAGTTGGTCTTAACTCTGCTCAATTTCGCAAATATTCGACCCAGACGAACCAGGAACAAGCGAATTGGCCGTGGTTTAGGCTGGCATGGATTTCGCTGCTCGGCAGCGCTGCATTCCTATCTACTAAGTATGGACTCGGAGCATACCATGATCATCTGAAGTTCGAAAAGGTCTGTCCTTTGGCGTCATGGAATTCTGATACACCAATTCCTTTCTCAGCAGACAGCACCATTTTATGATTCAGACCTTTCATCAGCGAAATACGCATCCCAAGTGAAACTACAGGCTGCTATCGCCGAATTGCGTAAAGTTCTCCCTGCGGCAAATAGCGTGGAGGTAGATGCTGAGACCTTGAAGACCTACGGCTCTTCAGAGAATTCCTATCTCCCTGCCTACCCACACGCAGTCATTGTCAAGCCCATGAGCACGGAGGATGTCGTCCATGTCGTGAATATCTCCCGGCGCTACAAGGTTCCCATTGTCCCCATTTCGGGGGCGACGAGCCTCGAGGGGCATTACGCTGGAGTGCGTACCGTCTCGTTTGTACCTGCACAGCCCCTTCACATGGATCATACGGCTCAAGTCCTGAGATTAGCATCCGTCCGGGAGCATATGCCTTGATATGTCTGGGATGGATCGGATCCTCGAAATCAATGGTACATTCTCATTCGCATTCACCCGAGTACTTTCAAAACCTGTGCGTTGCAGAAGCTGATGGCGATCTGAAATGTGAAGCCGGTGCCGGCTGGGAGGATGTGAACGAAGCGCTGAAAGACAGAGGCATTCCATTATTCTTCCCCGTGAGTACCCATGTTTTCAGCGTCCTGATGACGCTCGTGAACAAGATTTCCAGCTTGATCCCGGACCAGGAGCCGTGAGTCTTGCTTATGCAAACATCACAATGCACTAGTAACTGTCGCACCAGACTATTGGTGGCATGATTGGGACTGGTTGCTCTGGCAGTGAGTGACTATCACTTGTGATCGTCGTCGTCGATACTATCTCCCAGTCCATCGACCATAGCCAACGCAGTGAGATATGGAACGGCCAAGGGGGAATGGTTCCTCAATCTGGTTTGTGATTTTCAATCAAAAGTCTATCTGCGCAACCATCCACAATCCCGTTTTATTGCAGACAGTGGTTCTCCCCTCCGGACAAGTCATCAAAACCCGAAGTCGAGCAAGAAAGTCATCGGCAGGATTCGATGTAACGAAATTGTTTATTGGCGCAGAAGGAACCCTAGGCATTGTCACAGAAGGTTCTCGCGATGTTTTTCCCCCTTTGTTGAGCCGACGTTAAAACGAGGGCTATCTTTCCAGCAACTCTCCGTTTAGCTCCGGTGGTCCCAACAAAAGTTGCCATGGCACAATTTCCCGATGTCGAACATGCCGTCGGTGCAGTGCAAGAGATTCTCAACACGCCCTATGGCACACATATACGTGAGTACCAGGGCGTGCTGGAGGAGACCATGTCTCTAGACCTGATGCCACAATTCGCAGAATGCGTTGAGCTTTTGGATGACAATAGTAAGTCAGGACCAGTCGTCGCATCGTCGTCCCAATCACGCCCACTTTCCTATTGACAAGTGATGAGCGCTGTAAACGCCGCTGGCATAGTCGACCGTCCGTACCCAGTGAACGACACGCTTTTCTTCAAGATCCAAGGAGACCCCGACACCATCCAGAGGACATCCGAAGTCATACACACCATCGTCCAGAAACACGGTAGCAGCCAATTCATATTTGCACCTACGGACGAAGCCGCGGAGGATCTCTGGCAGAGTCGCAAATATGCTCTAACAGCGACACTCGCAGCGTATCCGGGCACACGGTCATGGGCGACTGATGTCTGGTGTGTCCTTTGCCGCTCTATTGTTTTGTCGTCGGCCAGTGACATATTTTATCTAGCGTTCCCGTTTCCCGATTACCCCAGCTCGTGCAGCAGACAAAGGAGGATCTTGGACGCGCAGGGATTGATCACACTATCGTAGGACATGTCGGAGATGGTATACACCATTTCTGAAAGGCGATTTCCACTTTGATCATTTTTGTGCAATAGGCAACTTCCACGCCCTCTTGCTTTTCCGCCATGACTCAGAAATGCAACAAATCCGTGAGGCCGTTCACCGTTTGGTGCATAGAGCGATCGCATTGGACGGGACGTGTGAGTGGCACGTCGCTTGTAAACTAAATATCCAGAGCTTTATACTGCGACATTCAGGCACCGGAGAACATGGTGTTGGCGTTGGCAAGAAACAATTCCTGGTGGATGAGCTCGGGGATGGTACAATAGAGCTGATGAGGACCATCAAGAAAACGATTGATCCGCATAACCTTTTCAACCCTGGCAAGGTAGGAAGGAGCTCGTATGCTAGCTTTTGGCACATGCTCACACCATTTTCGATTCAGCTTTACCCTGATTAATATAACTCGATGGTGGTGTTGGTGTTCGCGAAGTTCAAGACGAAGAATGTACATATGCATCATGGAGTGTCGACGCACATCTGCTACAATAGATGTATGTATCACCACGACTACCCCTCAACCTCAGCAGGTTTGATGTCCTGCATCTTCTCCATGAGTTCCCGAACCTCTGTCTCGGCCACCAACGCTGCCTTCTTAGCATCAACCAACTGCTTCTCCAGCTCGTCAACAGACATCCTCCGCATCACTCCACCATCTTCGATCAAGCCGATGTTGTCAAACCGGCGTAAGCTATCCCCGACTCGAGGAAGGAAGCCATCACGATCCCACCCGTTGTCGTTAAATGACAGCACAGCACGAACTGCGGCCGTATTGATATCACGATGAAGCTCTTCGAGCTTTGACAACTGTACCTCCATCCACCGCGCTCGACGTTCAAGTGCGAGCGTCAACGCAGCAACCTCATCCTCCTTGCAAGGCCCATCTTCGCCACCATCATCTAGGAAGTCGTCGCCTTTCAGCATATCACGCAACACGCCATCGAATGACGAGCTGTCGTCCCACGTCGTACGGGGTAGAAGCCGAAGCAGGTCAGATATGGTCTGGGTCAGTGTCTCCAGGAGTTGCTGGAAGGACGACACGGCATTATCAATTGAACCCGAGGGGATGTTGTTGGCGAATGATCCACCTCCAACAGACAAGGCGGAAAGGGCGTGAACCAACGGTCCGTACTCCAACGGCATCTTGGCGGTTGGGCTGATCTTGCCAAGGTCAAAGAAGGGGTGATGTGAGATATTCATGGAAGGATTCCTGATATCGATCTCTTCCAGTAGTTCCTCAACAGATGTTGGTTCGTGCGTGATGGAGTAGTCGACGGATTGTGCTCGAGAATTACTTGAACTTGTCTCGGAGACTTGGATAGGTTTGTGTGAGGAGGCGGGATCGTAACCGGTTTCGGCGACGGGATTCGTCGAAATTGGAGTTCCGGGGCTGGACTCCTCCTCCTTAGGAATCCGTATAGGTTTTGCGCCGGGTTTATTCTTCTTCGGCCTCTTGGACAACAAGGGTGTCTGGGGAGGAGGTTCTGTAACGACGGTCACGGGAGACGGCTTGGGAGCCTGTCGAATGGTCCCAGACGAGATTGCCGTGCTTTCAGGACGCTTTAGAGATTTTGGCGTATCGGGGAGTTTGGCCTTTGTCTCTAGAAGACCCTTTTCATCCGACGGAACGACCGACGCCTTGACTGCTTTCGCACTCCTCTCCTTCTCCAGTTTGGCCGCTCTTTCCTTCTCCTTCTCCCCCTGGGTCAGCCTATCCTTCGCTGTCTTGACTTTGTCGACCTTCTGATTCTGTGACTTTTCTTGCTGTACCTTTGCCAATGCTACCTTTTCTTTCTCGGCCTTCTCTTGCGCGACCTTTGTCTTCTCCGCCGCCTTCGCAGCAGCCTTCTCCTGTGCGGCTAGTTGCTTTTCTGCCGCCTTCTCCGCTGCCGCTGCTTTTTTTGCCGCCATCCGTTCAGCTTTCGCGTGCAACTTCCCAGTGGAAGCATCCTCCGTTTGTCCGTTCAGAGCATTCGTTGTGCCCGCTGTGGTCGACGACAATGCTGGAAAGTCGGTGGGCGACAATATGGGAGGAGGTGAGGATGAGCGCGCTGGTAGGGGTGCACATATAATTGCAGATACGTCCACGGTCAGATCAAGTCGAGAGTAAAGGAGAACAGAATGAATGAAAGGTGATGTCCGGACTGGCTTGCGGACAGCAGCCTCCCGTCGCAGACAACAGCTGACACCTCAGGCGTGATGTTGTATCCGCACTAGGGAAGTACGGTACACTGACCCTGACACACTCTTCCCTCAAAAAGGAATGTACTCACCGTGAGGTGGTGGACTAGGCTTCGTGGGCGGGCCCAGATGAGCGCTTGGTGCGGCGTAAGTCACTTGCGAAGGACTATCAGACATAACAAGGGAGCCGATATCAACAATCGTTTGGTTATCATAGCCAGGAACAGAAGTCATGATCGGCGATGCGAGCTTCGCTGACATGATAGCTGGATCATGGAATGGGGCTTGAGAGGCGAATATGGGCTGTGATTGAACTGTAACCATAATCATAGCAAGGTTGAGGAATCAAGGGAAGCTCGTACTGATGGGAACTACTTACCGGACGATTCGTTCTGTGCGCGGTTCGTCTGAATGAGGTCTCTAAGCTGTGATTCGCTCACGCTTGACTCGAACGATTGAAATCGACTTGGTGATTGCGGATGTACAGATGGACTTGGAATTGCATGTGTAGGCGCTGCCGTAGGTGCTGGAAACGTGAATTCAGAATACTGTGGTCGTGATGTTGGTGCAAGCCATTGGGACGGCGCGGAGGCAGGGGGAAGAGGAAACTCTGCCGGAGAATAGAAATGCGTCTGACCGTCACTCAACGGCGGGGACATAGCCATTGGAGACGAAGCCGCAGTTGAACCTTTCCGTCCTTGTGCAAAGCCGAACCTGGACATTTTTCGTTCACCATCGTCAATGAATAGAGAAGGCCGAGGGTTCTGCGGTGAAGTGGTAGCATCATGATTTTCCGCGAATGGGTTGAACGACCCTTTGTACCCTGTTCCATCTGGATTTTCGACCGATAAGGCGGACAGTGGTCGGGCTCTGGTCTGATCAAAGAGAGAATGGATCGGGGTTTGTGGATACGGTGAGCCGGGTGGAGCCATGAATGAGGTTGAAGAAACTTTGAGACCAGGAAACGCGTCAAGGTATGTGCCTTTGAATGGGGTATTGGCTTCGGATGGTTCGAAATCTGGCAGGTCTACGTCATCATTCTCGGTGGCAAGTTTAGGATCAAGATTGAAGCTAAATCCGCTATGCTGTCCGTCTCCGGCACTCAAAGTTTGAAGCGTGCGATCAAGGTCAGGGAAGGGACTGGTATTTGTGGCGGCGAGATTAGTCTTCCAGCGAGCTGTGACATCGTCAAGCAACGCCTTAGCAGCAACAGACATTTGGTAGGAGGACTGAGATGCCAAAAGCGGCGTCACGGGCATCTGAGGTGATGTGGTATCGGGTCGAGAAGGTCTAATCCCAGAAGCAGGTACGCCAGGTGGTGCAGATAGGCCTGGCGGAACGACGGGAGGGCCTGGTGGAGCAGAAAGACCAGAAAAAATTGAAGCCGTTGAAGATTGAATTGACTCTGCTGAACGCGGTCGAATTGCTGGAGAGGCTGGTGCCGTATCTTGAGGACCATGACCAGGATCGAATTCTGCGGGAGGGGGTGAACGACAAGATGGCTGCGGCTGCGGAGGGTGAGACTCTTTTTTCTGTCGTGGTAACCCCACGCCGGCCGGAGTAACTGGTCTCTGAGGCAGGAGTGAAGACGAAGGGGTCGGCGGACGAGATGATGATGCTTGTGAAGAGCCTTTCGTCGTCGCACTGGTGGAGCCAGGTCTACGATCTGAAAGTGTGCGCACGGGTGGAGTTGAGGTTCGAGTATCCGGTTGAGATCCAGCATTTCGTGTTTGGCGATTCCCGCTGCGCCGAGATTGGCGCGTCGCAGATGAAGCCGAGGCAGTTGCCATCACGGACGTATGCGACGCCGAAGCAGATATTGACCCTTTGTTTGCCCAAGCAGCAGACCGAGGTAGGCCTGCATGGAGCGTCGTCAGTGACAGTGAAACATTGGGCGGAAGGAAAACGGCAGGTACCATCAACTTCTTCGCCCTTCTTGCTGATCGCAGTCGTACGAGACCTGCTTTCTGTCGCTTTCATGGTATGTTTCCTGCGGAAGAATGAGAGATTTGTTGAGAGAGATGGTAAGGCACAATACACACAAAGTTGTAAGATCCTCCTTGGTGAAGCAATCTTTATCATCGCCCCATTCATGCAGATTCATGCAACCATGATCACTACAGCTGACTCCGCGAAGGAATGCCATGCAGTACTTCGTTGTTCCATAACTGGCCCTCATGACGTCCCGACCTCCGCCGGGAGAAGCTGTCCCATCGACAGCGGCAATGGCACGTGCAGCATCTTCTCGCCTATGATAGGTTATATACAGTCCCACGACGGGCGATCCGCCACCAGATGAGGTCCGTTTGACGATGACTATCTTGCTTATTTTACCATATTGGCCAAAATATTCGTTGGAACGCAAAGTTGGAATGAGCTTGAAATGTCGTGAGTCGTCAGCTCTGGAGATTAAGGGGATCTCACTTCTTCCTTGGCAAAACGGGGTCCGATACCCACTACATACACCAAGTTGCGCTGTACCACCCGTACGTTGGCGAGATGTCTTCTACCAAGGGCGTCTAACTCCTTGCGCTCGCGCTCGCGTTGTTTCTTCTGCTGGGTAAGTCGCTTATGGCTAGTGAGATTGAAGGCCATGAGAATTGGAATATGGATACGATGAGTAGAGCTCACTCTTCTTTGGCAATAGGTTTAAATTGCACCGCTTCAACGGTATACTCTCTCCGGCACGCAGGGCAACGACCGTTCAAGTTTTCCTTGATATGGTGCCAACAGAAGCGACAGACCTAGGCGAAGGGAAGGTCCATCGCAAGGGTGAATAAAGGAAGGACAGACATACCTGATAGCCACATATACAGGGCTTGAAATTGAGATCGGAAATGTCCATTTCCTCGAGACAGAGGGGACACTCTGCGTCCTCCTTATTCACCAAGCAATGAATGAGCGCCAGATGCCCTCGATAAGCTGGAGACATGGGGAAAAGGCTCACCCCTTCGTCGTCACTCCAATACGCGTCTTGAAGCCCAGCCAATACGTGAGATTTGGACTGGGAGACAGAGAAACCCGCGTGCACAACTGGTGCGGGTAAAGAATGATGCAATTTTAAGGAAGACATTTGGTGTCAAAAGGTGAGTTGAAAGCGAGGATAGGTCGAGGTGAGTGTACGAGAAGAAATTGGTGGTGGAAACGCGACAATGAGGCTAGACGGGCTTTCTCACGCCTCAATTTTGTTATCATCTGTTTGTATTTGTTATTATTATTATTATTATTACTAAATCGTAGCCAAACAAACCTCGACAATAAAAGTATGGTATTGCGTTCACAGGCAGTCTCTTCCCTTACCCCGTTCGAAAACACAAGAGCGTGTGAGCTGCACATCTTGCAGTCGTACCGTGTCAATGTGCTTGAATTCGGGGTTAATGTTGCATCATTGTTGGTGACAGCATTTGCAATACACATCAGATTACCCGACGACGAGAAGATGCAATCTCAAAAGTCAAAATCGTCGTCGTAATCGCGTCGCCGTTGGTACTGGCACCGTTGGGTATCGATGCGATTAGTCACAGCGAAGGAACTCGATGTACCATGGGTAGAACTCACAACTATCTTGGACTCTTTCTTGGCCCTCGTCCCTTGAGAATCCTCCATCTACGCGGCAGCATGGGTGAGCGGCGATTGCATACCACAGGGCCCTACGTAGCACGCACGCACGCACCTGTTCCAGCAGCTGAATAAGTTGAGCCTCACTAACCCGTCCACGGAGTTGCCCAGACTGCGCCATCCGGCTCAAGATGCCCTCGATCAGTCTCGATCGGTCAGGACTGACAAGTGCTATCCGCGACACTGCCCACGAGCCGAGGTATCAGCGGTAGCAATAACGAGATGCCGTTAACGAGGCGGGGAGGTGCGCTACAAGCGGCAAACATACATCGTTCTCGTGCATTGGTGTCTAGCAGTGTTGCCATGAGCTCCCTTTGCAACTGCTCTTCTTGAGCCTTCTTCTTCGCTGCATCTTCCTCGCGTGATGGTCCTTGCCCAGCGTTTGGTAACTCGCTCATTGCGTGTGATCGCTGATCTTGTTCAAGCTCGGTTTTCGGTTTAGGCCAATAATGATAATAAATCGGAAAGTGCTCGGAGCTAACAAATTACAAGGCAGTGTGGAAAAAACGAAGGAGTGAGCATTGATACAATGTGAATCAGACAGTCTATGGTATATACAGCCCTAAAGGTCCGAAGCGTAAATCTCGTCAAGTCTGTGTCGTCGTAAAAGCATCACAGAAGCCCTCCATGAATTAAAACGATTAATACAGCGAGCCCACAACTGCAGCGACCACCGCGAGCATGATTCCAGCATGCTGCGAGGCTGACGAGGCGGAAGCACCACTTGAAGGACTTGACCCTGGTGCACTTGATGTGGAGCTTCCACTCGACATCGCCTTGGCCTTGAAGGCTGCGAAGTTGTTTGGACCCGACTCAACAGCGTTGACAGAAAACACCATGCCAGCGGTGCAGTGGGACCCCTGTCGGCAGTACGCCCAGATAGGTGAGGACTGAAATATGTCGTCAATATCAGGGAGGAGAACGGATGGGCACCAAAACTCACGTTGTTGACCTGGATAGTGTATGTGGGGAAATTCGTGGCCGAATCCGCCACGGCCATGCTACGGAACTCGTCAAGGCACTGTCGTGATCTAAATGACAGACGGAGGGACTCACAATCCAGAATCAAAGCCAACTTGTCCGCTAGTTGACGTCGAGGTCAGTGAACGGCAAGGACTATCAAACGTCGATTGTGTGGCAGTATGGTTCTTCTGGAGGAACCGGAAGGTGACGGTGTCGCCAATTTGCGCAGTGATGTTGGAGGGATCAAAAATCAGCCTGCCCGGCCCGCCGACCGTGATAACATGGTCGGTCGAGACAGTTGATGTCCTAGTCGGTGCGGCGGCGGTTGTTGTCGGAGCTGTCGCCGTTGTAGCGACCGCGCTCGTAGAAGTCGTACCGGTGACCCCTCTAGCTGCATTTTGGAAGGCTGCAAATTGGCTTCCAGGATTGATTGCGAAAACCATGCCCTGCTGACAATGCCCGGATTGCCGACAGTATACCCAAACGGGATTGGCGTCTTGGACAGTAAATTTGGCAGCTGGGAAGGGACCATTCAGGTTTGTCGCAGCAACCGGTATGCTACAAATGATGTTTAAGAATGCGGATATCTTGCTTGCCAGCGAAGCAGACAACTTACAAGCCAGAATCAAATCCGCCGGGGGCACGAACACAAGGATTTTCGAATGTGGATTGCGTAGCGGTGTGATTCTTTTGCCTGAAGGAGAAGACAACAACATCGCCAGGGTTGGCGGTCTATCGCACGAAAGGAAACGTTATTGAAGGCAAATTATTATCAACGACAGGAGACATACGACAGAACTAGGTGTGAAGACCAATCCAGCAGATCCTCCGACAACCACGTTGATTTCCACGCTCCGAACAACGGGAGCAAGTGCCAGAGAGAAGAAAGCGGCGCAGAACGAGGTATTAAATCTGAACTTCATTGTCAGGTGTAGTAGTAAATCGACTTGCGATGAAAATGTAGAGTGGATCGATGAAAGGGGTCAGAGAAAGAGTGAAGAACACCCCGACAACCATCGATCCCTTTTTTATGTTCCCAACAGAACAAAAACCAACCGTGAGACGATGCACCATTGTCAAGGAAATGAAATATCACGTGATTCGACAAAAGGTTCAATTGTATCCAGAAAAGGAAATGCCACATCCGTAACAAGATATCTTAAACATGAGTCTCGACAAAGGCGCCCCATTTCTCAACCAACGGTTTGACGAGGTGATCCCATTCTTTACCAGTATACCTCCCCCTCTCAACACGACGGAACGTAAAGATCTCCTTGTGCACTTGACCGCCTATTCAATCTCATCGTCAGGGTCACAATAACGAGAATGGAGACAATGACTCAACAGTCTGCGCATGGCTCGCTCTGCTTCTTAATCGCCGTAGATTTGCGCCCGCGATGAGAACCCGACGCAGCACTTGGGCTCGGAGTGTCCGATTTGGTCGCCTTGGGAAAGTGAGGTTCCAGGTAGGGAGCATTGACCGACAGATCCGCAAGTTCAAGGTGCACGAGCCTTTCGAGACGATGACAATAAGAACCTTTCTCACCGGCCTTGACGATTCCCTTCATCAGACTTCCCTTCGAACCGGTGTCTTCCTCATCGGGCCACCAACCACGGAGAACCTGCTCCTTGGAACCACACTGCTTGCCCCACTGGTCGATGCGCTTCACCAGGTTTACCGCACGACCCACTTTGAGCTTGACCTCATCCTCCTGAATTCTTTCTGGTTCACAACATTGTATGAGAGCGTAGGTCTAGAGGATCGGTGAAACTTACCTCGAATCTCGAAAGTGTAGATGTACCCCGGCACGTCTGAGGGTGATGCAGGCTTTGACATCTCAGATCGTAACGCGGCCTGTGTATCCGATTGAAGGTAATCAGGAATCCAATCTTGACGATGAACGAACTCAGCACCAGCAGGACAGGTCTGGGGAGAGAGAATATGCACGAACCTTCAAACTTGACCCAGACTGACGATGACTTCTTTGAATAGAATCCCGTAGAGCTCAGTACTTCCTTTGTATGTTGATAACAAAATTGTTCGGTATCGGTCTCCGGGTCAACCTGAGCCAATGCTAGGCCAGTTTTCACCGTCCTAGTGCAGCGCTTTCCCGCCTTAGTGACGCCGCTGCATTGTATGCCATCTGAGCTTGACCGCGAAGATGACGAACTAGAACGACTTTTGCTAGGCCGATGTGATGCGGAGGATTTCGGCCCGGCTGAGATCGACAAGCCAGGATCAGGGGGCTGCAGGGCGGAAGCAGAACTTGGGCGAGGGGGGATATCACCCGCAGGGGGGTGGAGCGCATCCATTCCTGGATAGGCTGCATATGGAGCAGATAGCGCATGTTGCATGGTAAGCGACATTGGGGGCCTAGATGATGGGCCAACGGCTGGCTGAGGGAAAGCGGGGCGGAATTCGTCCCCACCGGGGTAGGAGGGACTTCCGAGAGGCCATGGCGTTACAAGTTGTGGCGGTACTTGTTGACCGTAGCCGCCTCCATGGTTATCGTTCACCGAAAGGGAATCGAATCTTCCGGTGATATCTGCAACTCCCGGACTCTGGTAATTTGCGGGTTGAGCATATGGTTGTGGTTGCTGGGGCGAGGAAGAGGCTTTCTTCTGGAGACAATATCAATGGGGTCAGACAATAAAGGACAGAACGATAAGCTTACATCGGAATCGTTGCTATCGATGTACGCCAGTATGTGAGAGGTCAACTTCTTCGCAGACTCCTTGACTAGCTCCTTTGCAAGCTCCTTTACCTCTGGCATGGTGGTGGTATTGTTGATGGGGTGCCCGGATTGTGATACCGCATCCGCACCGCACTTTGTATGTATAGTTACTATAGACTCCGAACTGACTCGATCACGGTCAACTCGGCTTGGTTCGGTGATGAAAATCCGTAAACCTTGAACGCCACACCGCTCAAAAAATTTATTCATTTATTCACCTCTACGGTAAGCACCAACGCTCTATCTTCATGTCACGGATGAATCGCACTGGGCTCTGAAAATCATAGTCGACAAACAGCGACGGCCTCAGAAACCGTTAACTGACATTTTCTCCAATAACTTCTCGTAAACAGCCAACAAAATGCTAACCGCTCTGCTAGGTGTCTAGTGCGATTAGTGATGGAGAACAACGAGCTCGCCAGGAGAGACTTCTGTTCTGTAGTTGACGACATAACGAAAAGTATGTCCTCCGTCCGAGAGACGATCAGATCCTTAAGGGAAAAGTGAGCATTTTTCATCCGAGCTACCTGTTCGTCATTCACCCCCATTGTCTTAAGGCAATCAAACAGTGACGCTCTCGATACGAAAGATGGCATTTCCTTGTTGTCACTGAAGCATCAATTGCTGTTATCCTATTTACAGTCCTTGACCATTCTTACCGCACGTCGGGCCTTGGGACACAGCCTGAGCGAACGGTCCCCACCAATTGAACCATTTAGTTCCACTGAACGTGGCCAACGTGGAGCTAATGCAGGTGACTTGGTTGACTCAATGGTCGAAGCCCGAGTCGTCCTCGAAAAAGTCAATGTTCTCGAAAACAAGATGCGTTACCAGATTGAAAAACTTGTGAAGCTTGCACAATCAGAGCAATCTTCAAGCAACACCGTTGTCGATGGTGAAATTTTCCTCAGCATGATTCACTAATTTCTGACGCTCTGGGGAAGATCCACTCGCTTTTCGCCCTAATCCTCAGGACATGATGGATAACGAAAACGAGGATATCCCCGCTGATAACGAGGACCATCCTGAACAGGACGTTCCATCTCGCGAAGAATTCTACCGCCCTCCGAAGCTTGCGCCAATGCCGTATGCGGCAGCGCCGAAGGACAAGAAGGCCCGGCGCAAACCTCTACCCAGTGCTCTAGCAGCTCTGGCACACCAAGACCCATCCAGGCCACCCATCGAATCCACGACAGGTCTCGCCACGTTACCCTCCTTGACTTCAAATCGTGCAAATGAGATCCGACGTATGACTGAATTCGAAGAGGAGAACTTCACACGGTTAGTCATGAAGAAGAAAGACGCTAAACAAAGGCGGAGGGATGAGGGAGACATCGCATTGGGCGGCACAGGTGGAATTACTGGCAGACGCCGCGTTGGAGGATTCGACGAAGAGTTTGCTGATGTGCTGAAGAGTGTCGACAGGTCAAGAACTGGAGTGGTCGGTGACGGTTATGAAGAGTTGAGGAAGAGAGGCAAGCGGGCAGATCTCCTTGTCAGGGCCAGGACCAGGACGCACGATATGCCTCACGAAGACGATAGTGAGGGGCTGCGACCGCGAAAGAAAAGCAGGTTCGAGAAGGAGACGAAGTTGGTGAAGAGAAAAATGCTGAAAAGATCAAAGAATTGAGAATATGAACATTCAGTGTGTACCATCGCACTGGAAGCCCCAGAGGCTCACGACTGAAGTGTATTACAGTACAGGGCAGGCCATGGACAATGACCGTACACCAGAGATTCCGACGGAATCGAGGGCTACGGCACAACACCGTGGTTGGCCCAGAAAGAATTCTCCCACCAAGAGCCTTCCATCAATTTCGGGCATAGGTACCTGCCTGCAGCATTGGGTTGGGACGACTGGTGGAGGTACCAAAGTTCGGTGACTCCCTCACGCCGAAGATAGGCTGCTAATTTGGCATAATTCAAGCCAACCGCGTGAGGTCCATGACTATCATCTGACAAGGCAAAACGGCCGCCATGACACAAGATGAGCTACACAGCTCGTCAATAAAAGGAATCTGTACAGAGCAGGAAAACTTGCCTTGACAACATCGTCACCCGGATACGCAGTGTCCCACCCTTTTCGAAATGCTGCCGCGTTGGCTTCGAAAAGCGCTTCGTAAGAAATGGCAAAGCGCACGTTCCGTTCCAGACGATCGAGGGCGTCAGGAAAGTCGCTGAATCGCAGACCGGGTGTGTAGAGACGACACAAATCGATGTGTCCTACTAGTTCTGGCCGGAAACGACGAAGGATATCGTACTGAGCATCCAAATATGTTGAGAGCAACTGTCCCTGTTGCTCGTTCTCCAGGTCGCCCGTACCAGTCGGGAAAGAATTCAGTGCGATGTGATATGTAGGGAGGTCGAAGTCGACTGGGATTGTATTGACGTGATGGACGGATCCAACGAGATACTCAATACGGTGGTGATGTTTCTCGAGGAGCTGCTCCAGACCATCAAGGTCGGCAGCAGTGATGAATTCGGTCTCGAGACCGATGAGTATGGTGATGCGAGAGGCATACCGCTTCTTGAGCCGTTCAGCTTCATCTAGAAAATCGTCGAACTGACGAATAAGCATTTCTACGGGCAGACCAGCCTGCGTGTGTTGCAAAAGGGTAGAATGTTGGTAATCGGGGGGGACAGACCTCTTCTGGATAGAGATCTTGGTCTCTGTACCTCGGAACGTGTTCTGTTAGACCATAGACCTCAAATCCCTGGCGAATGGCTTCGAGAACAACGTCTTCCAGGAGACCAACAGCGTGTTTGCAGAACTGTCCTGAGTGCGAGTGATGAGAATGCATCGATGAACCACTGGCACAACGGATGTCCCGGGCCGCAATTG
>CEMM01320250.1:0-11525 GCA_900068975.1 Hygrocybe conica | reverse complement strand
AACTTTATATCTCAAGAACGAGATCCTGTCGCTGCCCATGCTGCGTTGAAACCCGCCACACAACTCGTGTTGAGATTGTCCCACCCTCTCGGCCGAAGCATTTTCATGCGACAGATTCCGACGTCGACTTGCGCAGCAGACGGTCGCCATACTTGGAACGATGCGTGATATGCAGAACGCGCAGTGGACATGGCTCGACCGAAACCTACTCGACTTTTCCTTCGAGCGGACCTACTAGTAGCTCCGTCGGCCGTGCAATTTGTCCTCCACAAGCTTCCCCCACATTTAGTTGCTTCTCACGGCATGGTCTGGCCGTGCCTGATCTTGATATCCGATCAATCGTTCACCTCGTGATGCTGTATCATCGCAATCATCCGGCATCCAATTTCTGAAGGGAACGAAAATTTCTCAACGAGATTCGCTCGCTGCCCTCACGTTGACCACATTAAAATACCTTTTTTCTTCCAAGGCTAGGTCCGATGGCGATGTTGACTGGTCACCGAGTCAAGAAAACAATTTCGTGATTGATCGAGACCCAATCCCCCATGGGGCACAGTATTCTAGCACCGCATGCGTTTAAGTTCTATCTTTCAATTGAAACCAGACTCCCGGATCCCAACCACAAGTCGAGAACTTTGTAAACGGGGACCCACTCCTCCCCACTCATCCAAACGGGGATCGAAATGACTCGAAGTCCGACACGACCCTTGTGTGTTGATCCATGTTGGCCGGATCCAATACTTTTTCCCTTTGCTCGGGGAAAATTGGTATGTCCAGGCATTCTCACAGGGTGTTAAATATTTAATTGTAGGAAAATAATTGATAGGTCGATCATTTCACGGACAACTACGAGTACATGGTCTCGAGCACGCCAATTGCCCCGCAATCGGCTCTCTCGCACCGAGTAACGTGAAAAGTCTCTTCACATGCTGCTTTGCGTGATACAATCACAAATGGGTACAAAACCGAATATCGATGAGCGTACGGTACCAAAAAGAGTAGGGGGATCGTGACAAGAATCGAAAATATGAATGTCCTATGAGCGTCGTGGCGTCAGGCGAGGTGAGGGTGATGAAGGCAGTCAGTGAGTTGTGATGAAGGGGTTGGTCAATGAGCGGTGAGGGAGGAAACGTCATGAGGTTGGTCAAAGCATGCAGTGAAGGGTATTGGATACTAATTGCGGGCCAGAAGAATTCATGCATAACTAGAGGGACCTGTCCCTGGCCGAACGCGAAAGGTCAGATCATTATAGACAGACGTGCGGTTTCCCACTAACCTGTGATTAATACTGCTAAAGAAAGCGAGGGCAGCACGCGATCAAGGTAGCTCAAGGCAGCTTCGTCAAGTGCAGCACCCATAAACAGATGGCAGGGTCGAATGTTAAGCCGTTGAACAACGTCTTGCCCCGCAAATAATCGACCCGTCGCATGCCTTGCTTTTTATTCCACGCGGTCAGTCCTGCGCTGCGCCGGCAACGTTTGTCAAATGCCTCGTCGCATGCGTCTCGCTCCTGTGGTGTGATCCACGAAACCTCTATGGGCGACATGACGGTGTTGAACGCCTTGTGGATGGCTCGAAAGACGTCCCCACAATGAATGAGGTGGTCTTTCGGCGAAGAATTGACGGTGACACGCCACGTCGCCCACTTGGGAGCGTCATCACAGAGTATGATCATCTGTTCCACATCGCAGGCCGTCTTGTTGAGGTCCTTCGCAGCCAATGGTCGCCGAGGGAACACGTGGTCGAAGAAAACATTCGCGTTGTCGTCCATGTCAGATGCGAGGTCGAAATACAGAGAAGGATGACCAAATTGTTGTCGGACAGAGTATGGGATCAACTGCCAATGAACAGAGGTAGGTACCTCCTGCTTCATCGGAACTGGTGGCGATCATTGTAAGAATAGATCCGTCAACAATATCCCGCGAGAGTACAACATACCCAGCGAGACGTTGACATCCAGGAGCTTATTCTTCGAGCCAGTTTTTGCGAGTTGTGAAGGAGGAGCTGCAGCAGCAAGGTTATTAACGGCGATCCAGACGATCTAGCGGGAGAATCACCTGCAAAGCTCGTTTTCCTCGATCTTGTTCCCTCCAAGAAAGATCGGGGCTGATCTGTCGTCAATCGTGCTCAGCGATGATGCGAACAAATGAAATTCATTATGGCCTTACCCGACGGTCCCATCTTCTTCATCGACGCGGAAGGGGCGCCGCGGCCGGTTAACGACGTCTTCGATGCTGATCCGATAACAGATCGGAGGGGCGCTGTGAGTCTTCTGATGACTCGATATCATGAATATATGATGACTTACACCATGGGTTGTCGGCTTCTCGTTGTTCGCCCATGTAGGAACCACCCCACGACGACGTTGTGGCTGATTGCGAGGAATCTATACGGTGAGCACATTCAACTGATTCGTGACGATGGTGGAAGCTGATGGCAGATAACTTACCACTCGCCATGGAATCGGAATCGTTCCTCGGCCTGGTTTTGTGTGGCTTGCTTTCGACTGGTAAGGGTTCCTGGTAAAGGGTGAAGCCTGCTTCCGGAAGTAGGTGCGCATTTCTTATTTTTGACGATGCCACGCGGCTCTGTTGGGACAGCTCTGGCGAGTATTGCTGATGGACGGTCCGTTTCAGCGCCGACTTGAGCTTGGGTGGGCAATCGGTTTCGTAGCCGCGGGCCCCGAACGTTGGCAAAGTCACACTCTTTAACCTGGGAGCCGTTGGCGTCGTGCATCGGACGGAAGATTGATTTCTCTTGGACATGTGAAGCGCGATCACGGTACAGGAAGGAAAGAAGCGCTTCCGTAGCAAGGGGTGCGGTGTCGAGGGGTGAAATGGCGTCCACCTGGTGGTATCAGAGATGAGGGGAAGGGAGTGGGAAGGGGGGCATGGACCATGTGAGTTAAATGCGTTACCTGACGCGCGAAGGACACTGGCTGCTGATGTCCAAAGCCCTTACAGGCCGTTTCCTGCCCACGGTCTGGCTGCTGTCTATCTTATGGGCTCTGACAAGAGGCTAAGAGCGGAGTCATGCCCTCGAGTTTACCACGAGGCGACCCAACGGTCCTAACAATTTGTCAAAATAATTTACAGGTCAGGCAGCCAATGAGATTGCCGATATCTGATCATGTGATCTTAGTGATCGGCTACGCTTTCACGGTCATTTATCGGATCGTCTGGCCGGTGCCAATTCGGGTTATCTTGTCGAGCAAGCTGGATGGATATTTGACCAAGAGACAACGAAAGCAATACAACCTCTCCACCGAAGTGGACAGTTGGCTCGCAGACAACACCTCGTGACACCACCATTTTTGGCTTTCCTTTCGTTGGTCACTATCTCTTGAACGACGCACCCCGTTTTCACACCGACAACCCCATGTGCGTGGATTTGCAGGGATAAAGTCACAAGCTGGGAACTTTCTGCCTTGTTGAGATTCGGACTTCGGATATATGAATCCGTAATGGTATACAGGAACTTGCTCAACCTCTCCTCATCAGCGTGCCGCAGCAAGGAGTACTCTTGGAAGATCGCCAAAGCAGCTGATGCGATCGATAACTTGTCTTGGAGCCTTTATTCCAACGAGGCCAGGTGTTGCGAGCAAAGCCTGGTGCGCGGAGCTCCGTACAGCCAGACGTGGACAGCTCGATCGATACCACCTTTCCTGTCAGAATTGACGCCTGAAATGGTGCTCCACCGAACCTATCGCAAAATCGCCATTCGGATTATCACGGACGGGACGCCTGTCTCTGTCGTTTCTCCACCCGGTAACCAACTTCCCAACATGATGGCGATCGCTACTTGAACCTGTGCTCTTCTACCCGCCTTCCTCGGGACGCTGTAATGTTTAGCCCCTTCTGTGGCTACTACTGCCCTGAACTTCGTCACATTCAGGCGGACATAGGAGGAGACATCGACGTTGAGGGCGTCTCGTCCATCGAATCTCATGATCTCCGTTCTTGGGGTTCTCTTGTAATTTGTCAACATCTGGATCTTCTGTCATTTGGGTCTCTACCCCAAACTCTGTAACTTGATCCCCATTCTGGCATTCTGTGATGTTCGGGACCACTTGACAGGCTGTAAAGCTGTTCTTGGTCAGGGTTTCCACATTCGTTGAGCATGTTTTTCTATACTTGGTAGTTTTACTGTAAAGTCGAGTCTACCTTACCATTTACCTCTCCTTGTATCAGTGTGTTCATTCATTGGTTTCGATGTGGACCTGCTGGTGCGTTCAAGTTGATTCCTAAATAAGGAAAGACTCGGCGAAAGCCGAGCAAAACTGTGGAGGACACCGACGACGAGCAGCCGTCGGGATGATCACCCACCTTTTGTTCGAATCTGCCTCTGGCTATGCTATATTTCAAGTTAAACTGCATGAAGACATCGGTGCAAAGTCTTCGGCCGTTCAGGAATCCATCAAGGATTTGGCCAAGTTCGGCAAGATGGTGAGCCTGCAGAGCTTTTCACCCTTCAAGAATGCAGCGCATGCCCTGGAAAATGCGAATGATATATCAGAAGGTAAGTTCCTTGTTTTTTTTGTGGTATGACCTGGGTTCTGAAACCGCGTTGACTGCAGGTATCCTTAATGAGTATCTCAAAGCGTTGTTGGAGCTCAACCTGCCGAAACCTTCCAAAACCTCCCCGATCACCCTTGCTTTATCGGACAGCAGTCTGGCAAGCTCGATAAAGGCCGCTCTGAATGTCAACTGCGATGTCTCTGATGCTGCACAAGAATTGATTCGCGGTGTGCGTCTTCATGCCAGCAAGTTACTCAAAGGGCTCCAACCGGGCGACCTCACGAAAGCCCAACTCGGGCTGGGCCATTCCTACTCGCGAGCCAAGGTTAAATTCAACGTGAACCGGATCGACAACATGATCATCCAGGCCATCGCCCTCCTCGATCAACTCGACAAGGACGTCAATTTGTTTTCGATGCGGATACGCGAATGGTACGGATACCACTTCCCGGAACTCGTCAAACTCGTACCCGACAATCACCAATACGCACGCGTGGCGCAGTTCATTGGGGATAAAGAGTCGCTGAGTGAAGAGAAGCTGCCGGAACTGGCTGAAATCTTGGAGGAGGACATGACGCTTGCGCGGAATGTACTCGACGCTGCAAGGGGTTCCATGGGCTCGTCGCTCTCAGTCATCGACATGGTCAACATCGGCGCGTTTGCTACACGTGTCGTGTCCTTGGCAGACTACCGGAAGTCGCTGATATCGTACCTGTCGGATAAGATGAATCAGGTTGCACCGAGCTTGTCGGCACTCCTGGGAGAGCGGATAGGCGCACGGTTGATAAGCCATGCGGGGAGCTTGACCAATTTGAGCAAGTACCCTGCCAGCACAGTCCAGATACTGGGTGCAGAGAAGGCGCTCTTCCGAGCTCTCAAAACCAAGGGAAATACGCCCAAGGTGTGTCATCGTGCTCATCCGCGGTGTCGGAATTATTGTGCTCATCTTGTTTGATGCAGTATGGTCTTATCTACCACTCAACTTTCATCGGCCGCGCCGGACCCAAGTTCAAAGGTCGCATATCCCGATTCCTTGCCAACAAATGCTCGATCGCATCCCGAATCGATTGCTACTCAGGTGCGAGCTGGATATTGCTTTCGGGCGATTCTGTTATTCATCCCGTCCGTTTGCAGACAATCCCACAGCAAAATTCGGCCACGCGCTACGTGCTCAAGTGGAAGAACGTCTCAACTTTTTCGAGACTGGCGCCCCACCATCCAAAAACGTTGATGCTCTTCGCAAGGTTTTGGACGAATTGGCGTTGGAAGACGACGAGGACAAGGACGAGGATGAGGACGAGGAGATGGAAGCCGAGGACAGCCAAAAGGACGCTGATACCGTGCAACCTGCCTCCAAGAAGGAAAAGAAGAAGCGGAAAGGTGATGCAGCGGACGATGATGCGGAGCCGAAATCCAAGAAGAAGAAGCGGAAAAGTAAGCCCGTTGATGAAGAGGTGGACAGCGCGGATGAAGAAATCCCGAAGAAGGAGAAGAAGAAACGGAAAAAAGAGGCGATGGTCGTTGACGAAGCAGAACCGGAGATCACGACACAGGCAGAAACGAGGAAGGAGAAGAAGAAAAGGAGGAAGAGCACCGCGATGGATGTTGACGAGGAGGAGGATCAAGGGTCCTCGAAGAAGTCAAAGCCATCAAAAGAGGCAGAGAGAGCGGGGAAGACAAGTAAGGCCGCGGCCGTCGAAGTATGTCTTTACTTTTGGTTGGGCTGTCCCGTCTGACTTGTTTTACAGACCACTCCTGAAAACCTACCAGCGGGGAAAGTTGATAAAAAAGAGAAGAAGAAGAAGAAACATGAATGAAGTTGATTTTGTAGCACTTTCCTGTTCCACGAATATCGACAATTAAGTGATTGTTGTAATGATCGGTTCCCACGTGCTAGTCTCTTCCTCTCTGTCACCGAAGCGTATATAAACCGATAAACCGAGAATTCGAGATGCCCTCAAAGCCTCTCTGCATCCATCATCGATGCCCCGGTTCTCGGGCGCCTTTATTGCTGCCCTCAAGCAAAGAGCAGAGACTCCCGAGCGCTGGCGAGTCAGTATTTTGTATCTCAAGTCAAGTGCTCTGGATCATGATGACAATCTCCTATAGGGAGGAGTGCTCGCTGGTAATGACCCGTCTGCATTCAACCCGGCCGATCCATTACGACTATGGATTATTCAAGCAGGCAAGTTTGTAACAACCTTTACACACAACGCTCAATTTACTTGGTTCATTTCAGGTCTCATCATAGTTGTGACGCAACTGCTCGCTTTGGTTCTGGGGAAGATCAGGCAGCCAAAGGCACGTCGGTCGTGTTGATATTTCCTTCGTCCTATCTCAAGCCAGGACTAGGTGATTGCGGAGGTCATTGGTGGAATCATCCTCGGTTCGATAGATTCCTCTTTGGGTGTACGTGCCATTGCGCTGAAATACGCTCGCTGGTAATAGGCCCGACCGCGCTCGGGCATATACCTGGATTTACCAAACACATTTTCCCCCTCAACTCGCGTCCTTTCATCTCGCTCGTTGCGAACATTGGACTTGTCTTGTTCTTGTTCATTGTTGGCCTCGAGATTGACTCTGCCATTGTCACACGTAATGCACGATTGTCTGCAACCGTAGCGCTTGCCGGTATGACCGTACCCTTTGGTCTTGGCGCCGGCGTCGCCGTACCCATCTACCATGCGTTTGTTGACCCGAGCGTACGTTTCGCCCACTTCATGCTTTTCACCGGTGTCGCGTTTTCCATAACAGCATTCAGCATTCTTTGCCGGATTTTGACGGAGCTCAAACTTCTGGATACCACTGTCGGTATTGTCGCCCTTTCGGCTGGCGTGGTCAATGATATCGTTGGCTGGACTCTTCTCGCGCTTATTGTGGCCCTCGTTAATTCCGGAACAGGATTGACAGCCCTGTGGATTTTGATCATCTGTGTTGCATGGACCCTCGTCTTGTTGTTTCCCATAAAAATGGCTCTTCTCTGGCTCGCGCGGCGTACGGGCTCCATCGACAATGGTCCCACGACATTCTTTCTGACTGTGACGATTTTCCTTGTTTTTGGATCTGCTTTTCTGACCGATATTATTGGGGTTCATGCCATATTCGGTGAGGGTGATCAAATGCATCGTAATGGTAGACAATTGTTGACGAGGAGTCGTGTAGGTGCATTTGTTGTGGGAATAATTGTGCCTCGTGAGGGCGGTCTTGCGATATCAATAACAGAGAAATTGGAAGACATGGTCACCATCATTTTTCTTCCTTTGGTACGCTCCAGAATATCATTCTTACCTTCCTTCCTAACAGTGACCCAGTATTTCACGCTGACTGGGTTGTCCACAAATCTCGGCCTATTGACCAATGGTCTGGCTTCTTCCAATGACTGTTCTTGAGTTTTACTTCTATTGTATTGCAGGCGTCACATGGGCCTATACCATCGCGATATGCGCTGTTGCATTCACCGGTAAATTCGGAGGCTGCGCAGTCGCAGCACGGTTTACAGGCTTTAGTTGGCGCGAAGCTGGTGCCATTGGGTCGCTGATGAGTTGCAAAGGGTCCGTGTTAACAGCTGTCTCATGATTTGGTGATCTCACTAAGGCGATAACAGACTCGTGGAGTTCATCGTGCTCAACATTGGGTTGGACACCGGAATCTTGTCAGAGGTGCAGTCACTCAGAATACCTGCCCTCGAATGAATCCGACACCCATCCCGTTAGAGAGTCTTCTCTATGTTCGTCCTTGAGGCACTAACATTGACGTTCATGACGACACCGCTCGTGAGCGCGATCTATCCCCCGGAGAGGCGGAAACGCGGCTCCATCGACGGTGCAAACTTCCTTCATGTCGCTGATGATACAGCAGAGAACGTCTCCAACACCGAGAACAGAGAAGGGGACCACCTTAAGACGAAATTTACTGTGGTCCTAGATAAGGTCGACCATCTGCCGAGCATGATGGCCCTCACCCAACTGTTGAATCGTTCTACCTCTCCATGTTCTTCTGATTCCCCGGAAGAATCCTCCCGATCCTCACAACTGTATACAAGACCACCCATTGATGCTATACGCCTCATCGAACTTTCCGATCGTACCTCGGCCGTCATGAAGTCATCAGTAGCCGACACACTTCTTCACACCGATCCTCTCCTTGCCATCTTCCGAATGTTTGGGGAATTGCAAGGGCTGCCCGTTTCTACGTCGCTAACTATTGTGCCATTCGACGATTTAGCTCACAATGTCACACAACACGCGCACAAATCTGGTTCAGAGCTCATTCTTGTCCCGTGGCTTTCTCCAATCAAGATAGACCCACATCTCCACGATTTGCCGAGACCCGTGCAGGAGAGCCCTTTCGACGGCCTTTTTAGAGTCGCTCACGCAACGACAGACCAGTCAACCCACGCTATGCATTCCCAGTTCGTTCGCGGTATTTTTTCTCAATCACAAACAGATGTTGCACTTTTCATCGATCAGGGACACGAACCGGGAGCGATTAACGCGCAGCATATATTCCTGCCTTTTTTCGGTGGACCAGACGACCGCCTAGCTCTCGAGCTAGTCGTGCAATTCTGCTCAAATCCGAACATCACAGCCACCGTCATGAAACTGGTGAAGAAGGATATCACTAACGACAATTTGCCGCGAGAACTAGATTTTGGTGCAAGAAAACATTCAGATCCAGAGTGCCTTTCCGTACGTCTCTGCATTTTTCTCGCACCGACAAACTTACATCTGGAGACATAATTATCGACACCAGACATTGGACACGGTCTATGCACCAGCTGATACCCAGACTCGAATGCAATCTCATACCGCCGATCAAATGATGTGGGCCCGTTTTGCGGCGAACGGCGAGCCGCGTCATGAAGCCGCGTTGTCGCGCATACAATTTTCCGAGGCTCTCGTCGTCAATCCCTTGCGCACGGCGCTGGACAGGGCAGCCAGCTTGGTGGAGCTCAAGCCGCATGTGTTGACCGTCGTAGGGCGTTCTCGAAGGTTGGTGGTGGGGGGCCACCAGGAGGCGCTGAAGCAGCTGATGGAGGTACACGGGAATGTCGGAAATGAGGTCAAAAGAACACTTGGGGATGTTGCCACGGCTTTTCTGGTTGCTGGTCGTGGTGCTGGGATAATTGTGCTTCAGGCTGCTCATACTCCCGCAGACTCGTAGTGTCGTTGTGTTGATGCGGTGGGACCTGATCGATTAGTCGCCACAGGGACATACATGATATTGGCCTTATCATTTTCAATTCTCACGCCAACGATTGCACTAGAGATCAAATATGAATGAGCGTGGACACCAGATGAGAAATTTACTTCTAGTAGCCAGTACTGGTCATTTATACAGTAGTCTTTTTTTGAGGAAAAGTGTTCGAATAACGTTGGAGGGTAGCATAACGCGAATGAGAAAGTTGTGTTAGTCGTTTGGATGTGTGCCGCGAAGTTCGCGGAGTTCCACGGCGCCGGCAACCTCCACCTCCTTTCGCCTCCAAGAACATCGTCGACCTCCTTCCGCTTGAGTTCTTCCGAGACATCATCCGTTAATGCGTTTAAAACGTCATCGTGGCTTGATAGAACCTGGCGTCACGAAATATTTCAAAGCTGCTTTTTGACCGAAAACTCATCCACGCTGATTTGTAGTTACCCTCAGGCTCACGATGATCAGATCAGAGCACAGCATTCAATTTCCACGTCGACGATGGCTTATTACAGCACCCTACGATGGCAGTTTTGGCTCTATCTGCTGAGGCTGGTCTCTTTCCTGGGCATCCTGGCCATTAACACATATTTTACGGTCTCCCCTCCCTACAATGTACGCGGCTTGTGTGTATCGCACACAGCATATTTCTATGCCGCCATCATGATGCTCGCGTCCCGCTGGAATTGCTTATTTGTGATCTTGTGGGCCCCCATCGTCGTCATCGTTAATGACGTTGCACTGTATGTCCACCTTGTGTTGTTGGGAAATATTATGATCTTGACTAACAACCAATGTAGGCTAGTTTGGGACGCGAACTTCTGCGGGAGCGTTATCGCCACTGCGTGCTTCCAAGTTGCCATGTCCCTTCTTGTCGTGGTCTTTCTCATACTCACTCTGGTCAGCGATTTACGACATTGGCAAAATGCACTTTCTTCGTTTGGGTCTCCGTATCCTTGCATGTGGCCTCGCCTGGCTTTCGAGATCATCTCAATGATCGCTACTCTCGTTCTCATCATGAAAACCTTTCGCGCCTGCAGGAACAAACCAATCCGCGGCTGGATCCAAGGAGTGAAGGAACTAGCAATCCACATACCTCTCAACCAGTCGGTATCCATTTTCGGAAAACGGCGTCAAGCAGACGACCGGATTCGCATCGTCTGGGCGGGTTCGCGCAGCTGGGGGATCAGGGCTACAATCAGGTTCCTGAAGCTTGGTTTGACACGACGAGTATCGTAAGTCTAATCTCAATAATGTAGATGCTGGGGGATACTGAAACAAGGATGAAGTGAGGTTGAAACCTTGCAATATACTTTATGGCGGAATCTCACTGCTCTGGTGCTGACATGCATCCTTTTTATCCAATCAATTCGGCTGTTCCTCAGTGTGATCAATGCACAGTATGAGATCAAGGCGACCTGGGACGATCTCAGTATTGATGTCTGGAGCTCGTTCCGTCTCACCGCTGAGGTTGGTCACTATTCGTGCATTTTGACATGGCAGATTTTTCACTCTATTTGTCTGCTGGCAGTGGCAGACGACAGTGGAAATATCCATGTCCATCCCTAACGTATCTTGTAACCATCAATCACATCTGTGAAATGCAGGCCCTAACATGTAGCTCAAGTATTCAGCGAGGGTGCACGTACAACGTCTGGCGGACCGCCCATAAGGTCAATCACTCTTGGCCCCCCTCTCGGTTTGTAAATTCCATTCAGGCTGTGTCGTCTCCCTGCCATTAATCTTCATACTGTATATGACACAGACGAAGATAAAACGATCTCTATTATATTGATCGGAGGACCTGATGCACCCCCG
>CEMM01320239.1:0-10726 GCA_900068975.1 Hygrocybe conica | reverse complement strand
GCGCTGAGCACTGAGCGCCCGGCGATCTTTCAAGTTCTCGAGCTGTCGCGATCGGCGAGCGCTAATGTGACAACCGCGCCCATTACGTAAGTCACTGGCAACGACACTGCCTCCTGCGATCACCTCTGGTGACATTATGCCATTCCACGGAGTCGTTACTTCGGCCTCCAATGATGTTGAGAGTCAAGCCGCAAGAAACGGTATCCAAGGCACCAGCCAACTTTACGCATCTTCCGTTCATAATACTTCAGAGGGTCTGTGCAACTTAATCCTGGATTTTTTTATGCCTCCTCATTCTTCTGCAGTTGACCGTGACAATGTACATCCGAGACAAAGCATTTCTCAGAGAATTGGTCGTGCCCTGACGTTCACTTCTCGTGTTGGTCCAAATCGTACGTCGATGGCTGGATCATAGCAATTTCATTGACCAATCCTTCGGAACTTGCAGCGAATATTCTGGGCGGACCAGCCACCACTGGCCGTGCAGGAATCGACGCTGAAATATGGCAGACTTATGTCTCAGAAGCGGCGACATACGACAAGAGTTTAATCGCGTCCTGGAACGAAGATCTTGACGTTCTCCTCATTTTCGTCCGTTTGCCAACGTCTCTTCTCTCTCTTCCCATTTACAAATGTTACCTAGGCTGGTCTCTTGTCCGCCATACTTGCTACATTTATCGTCGAGAGCCGGCGGGACTTGCAAGAAGACTACAGCAAGACCTCCGCCGACCTGCTTCGTGCACTCCTTGATCAATCCCGCAACGTCACTCTTTTGTCAGACCATGTGCCTGTTGCCTTTATTCCAGCCCGAAATGCCGTGCAAGTCAACGCCCTCTGGTTTGCAAGCCTTGGCTGCAGTCTCGTTACTGCGCTCGCAGCGATGCTTGGAAAACAGTGGGTCGCCCAATATACAAATACACTACTCATCGGAGGCGCCCATTTGGTGCGCGCACGTCATCACCAATCCGCGCTTGGGGCGGTCGAACGCTGGCAAATGTCAAGAATCATCCGTGCCATTCCAGTTTTTATGCACATCGCTCTTTTCCTGTTTTTCATCGGCCTTGTAATGTTTATCTGGGACGATAGCCCGATCATCGTTGGCACCGTGTCATCCATCACTCTCGGAGGCGTCCTTTTCTACCTCATCCTCACCATTCTTCCCAGCATATGCCCAGATTGCCCCTTCGGAACCCCCTTTTCGTATTTTATTCCCAGGATATCACCTGAACTCTCCGAATCGATGGACCATGACACGCATTCCCGCAACAAATTGGATACGGAATGTCTCGCATGGCTTATGCAATCGACAGATCCCGCCATTGTCCGATCTGCAGCAATGACGATATCGGGGTTGGAAGGCACCGATGCTCAGCTTGAAATCCTAGGACGTAGTGGAGCGTTCGACGCCGTCGTGAGGGCATTGGTGTCCTGCACGGTTCAAGAGCGCGGCTTGTTGGTCGTCAAGCAAGACAGTCTGGATGAGGCTTCGTTGCTACTCTTTGCCGCTTCGCGTTTGTTAAACGTCGATGCGAATCCATCGATCCACACAAAAAGCCGTCAAGCCCTTATTGATTTTCTTCGGCGACTTGATCTCCAAAAAGTTGTTGGTATCAGGCAAACCCTCGATGCGGCCGATTTCGCTGCGGCCACCTGGTGCATTGTCGCTCTCAACTCTCTACGGCACGTCTGTCGCACGACCCACTCGTCTGGCCATCTTGCTTCCGAATTTATCCAGGTCGTCATGATACCAGACAAGTTCAATGCACCCGCGTTGGGCAGACTCCACAAGGATTTGTTGAGTCCGGCTATTCAGCTGGCATCTTCGACGCCACAGGAGAATTGCCCCCTATTTACGTGGGCCGTTCAAGCCATGTTCGTTTGTTGGCGAAGCGAGGGCCTAACGGTTGCCCTTGGTGACATTGGTAGTGCTGTGGTATTACGGGCCGCTACAACCACTATCTCGGGAGAAAGGGAAGCCGGAAGCGTTCTGGCTACCATCGTTCAAAAACTCCAGATACAGGGCCCAGAAATGGTATCAACGACCGCGATTGGACCGCTCTTTGACGCCATCCAACTCGGTGATCCTCAAGTCACGGTTCCAGCCATCCAGATTCTTGAGCAATTTGACGTCCACACTATCATCACTACCGGAGCCCTGCAGATCCTCACTGAAGCAATCAACTCACACGACAGAAGCGTTGTTATCAGGGTAATGTCCCTTCTTGGTCCGGTATCCTCACAGTCTTCGTTTGGCGCACGCGCTATTGTCGAAGCCGGCCTTGTCGATTCGATTGTGAAGGCCCTCGATTCGCATGATAACGAAATTGTAGATCTCGCCCATGCAGTGCTGTCGAGGACCCTCACCTCAAAACTGGCTTTAGATGTTATTGTTTCCACAGGTGTCATCAATCGGCTCGTGAAAGTGCTGGAGTTGAGCCCCGGTTCTACCCCAATCATCCAGGCACTGCAAATGATCTCAAGCCATGAGCAAGGTGTTGTTGCTGTCATTGCAGCAGGAGCCGTCTACCCCCTCATCGCTGCTGCTCAGTCTCCGAAATCCGCCGTTGCCGTTTCTGCAATGACTACGTTGCACGAAATCTGTGGAAATCCAACCGGTGTCTCTGCCGTCGTCAGTGCCAGTGTCGTCCACAAGCTTGCAACGATTTCCGTGTCATCCGATATTACCGTAGCCCTAGCCGCACATTCCATCCTGATCGCCATCTCCTCTCACGACGTTGGACAACTCGCCCTTTCCCAGCCCAGCATCATACGCTCGTTCATGGAGGTTTTGACGAAGAGCACTACCTCTCCATCACCAGACTGGGCGTCAAAGAAAGCCGCCTTCGATCCTTTTGGTCCAGTGATACCGGGCAGAAATGTCAACGAATCCCCAGTTATGGGCATTATGAAGCAAATCTTGCTTCATGAACGCGGTGTCACGGCCCTCATCGAAGCTGGGGCTGTTGAACCTCTAGTTGCGGCTGTCTCATCCGTTGATCAACAGATTCAGTATTCAGTGGCCACCATCCTCTCATTGCTGTCAGAACACACGCGTGGCGCCAGCGCCATTGTTGAAGCCGGGATCATCGAACGAATCATAGCCGTTTTGAAATTGCCGGAATATTTGCCCAAACACGCCATCATGGTGGTTTTAGAGCACATTGCTAGGACTGAAAGTGCATGTGAGGTCATCGTCAAATCTGGAGCGGTCACAGCCCTCAAGGACGTCCTAAACTCCGACGACCCCTACTTGCGAGGTGGTGCCTTCGGCGTGTTCAACTCACTCTTGGACCATAACAAGTGTGTAGAAGCCGTGTTCTCAGCTGGAGTCGAAGCGCAACTTGTCGAGCTCGCAAAATTATACGAGAACTACGATATGCTAAGCAAGCTGACTTCGGGTGTGCACCGCGTTGGCGCTGCATTGGAGGCACAGATACTTGAGTATGTCGTTGACAATATGCAATCCGGGAAACTGCAGTCGAACCTTGAAGAAGGCCGGGACATTATTCCTGTGATGAAAATTCTGCTCGCCATCTCGGACTCAAGGATGACCATCGATCCTCCCACGCCTGTCGTCATCCCTGCTATAACTCTTGAATTTTTCAGAAGACTCTCTCAATACGATCATGGAGGGAGCGGTACTTTGGCATCCAAGTTACTTGCAGGAAGGATCACTAGTGCTGAGCAATCGCTTACGAACAGATCCTGGTGAGTGGCGATGATTGCAAGAGGTGAAAATTGCTAATCAAGTCGTTGTGGAAGGCCTTCCCCTCAGAGCCATTATTTCACCCCCGGAACTGGAGAAAATTGGTCCGAATTCTCTGGTCCCAGGGCCGGAGAGAGAATGAGAGAGGTAATGAGTCTGTAAATGGAGAGGAAGGCGAGTCCTGAGGTTCGGTATGCTCATTTTTCTATGGAGTGTCAGACGTTGGCTAAAAGCACTTGTGTTCAATTGTCCTAAGAGATGAACGAAGAACTAGGAAGTGTGGAATTCCTCTGACCCGGCATCTTGTTCAACGGGCCAATCCGCCGACTTCACCTCGCAATCACCGCATATAGTCGGACTATCCTAGGCGACAATGTTGCAGGCCTTCATCTCGGGAAGCAGCCAAGAGGATATTGCGCCCTTCACGAATCAGCTGCTCCTCGGATGACTCGGACACTCCGATTACCCTCCAGTCCCTCGCAAATATTCTTATCATCGATATTTCAATGAGCCAGCGCTCCGCCCACCACTATCGGACCTCCTCCCATGCCCATCTCAGCGGCAGCCTGATCGCAGCGTCCCGGACCAGTGTCGGCTGCTGATCACTAACGAAATGCCGGACAATTGACACGGGACAACGTCACTTCAGAGGCGTTGTCTTGCTGATTCTGGTGGGCTACCGACATATGGGTAAATGTTATCAAGAAGGCAATCATGAACAGGACTGTCAAAGGCTATGTTCGACATAGAAATGCACAGAACGAGTAAAACATGAGACGAGATTCACACAGCCACCTGGATTTCAGCGAGAAGCGCTTCGGACACGACGAAATCCGGCGGCCATTCGTTGTGTGTCTCGGATGTATTGGTGGCGGCGACTGCACCGCCAGCAGCCGCCGTAGCCGTAATTCCAACTGCAGCTGCAGCGGTTTCTACCGCACCCAATGCGGCACCTCCCATTGCGATTGATTGAGCCAATGCAAAAGCAGATCCACTTGCTACAGCACCACCGTACACGGTAGATTGGATGAATGCCGCCATGGAGCCTATGTCAAATGTTTGGATAAGCATTCGTAGATCGATGTAATGCGACGCCTGCCTGCAACAGGTCCCACCGCAGAAAATCCTACAAGGCCTAGACCCCCAACCAGAAGAGCAGGAGCAACAAAAGCCGCCCCCGCCACACATGCCGACGTAATAGCCAACTTTTTAAACTGCTGTTCACGGGCTAGGAACAAGATGTCCAACGGCTGAGTGATCGAAATGAATCATTGTACAACACACCATGGCGGGCCGCTTCAAGTTCTCCTACGGGACGGCGTAGCGTCAAAGACCCGGAAGTCACAGAATTGCAAAACATATTGCCCACCTTGGATACCGTGCAGGGCGACTAGGAGAGAACGCCCCGTCCACCTCCACTTGTTGCCTAACCTCTTTTCCACATCACCGAGAATCGTCAACACGTTTTCTGCCAACCCATGTTGGAATGCCTGGTGCACCGATGGCTGCTTGGGATGAGCGGCGTTGGTGAAGTCCTGTAGCCATTGCGCGACGGGCTGGATACCGCTGAAGGGAGGAAGATTGGCTGCCATCGTCAAGGTGGAAGGTGCGTAGAACACGAGGCAGTTCTCGATATCAGGAAGTTAGGATCACGAGAGGGTGGGAGAGTGCTGCGAGTGGAGTCGAGGCCGTCTTAGACTCGGACTTTGACCGTCTTGATGCCAGAGGCCGCTCGGGGTAGGCCATCAAGAGCAGATAGTGCCAGTCGTCAACACCCCGTACCTCGCTGCGTTGTATGGACCGGTGCTGGAGGACCCTCGGCTTTTGCAAGGCGATAGCTTTGAATTATGTTTATACAGTAATTTGGGGGCCTTGAGTGTGCTCGAGTTGAGGAAACAGTTTGTCGCGGTACTACATTTACAAGTCAAGGCAGCCAGTGCTACATACTCTACGTAATCAATGTTGTCCTTCCTCCTTTTCGCAGCAGCTGCCCAGGCAGCTGTCCTTACCATCCACAATCCTCAATATTCAATAAAATCATCAGATGGAACCGTTCTCACTTCAGACCAGTCCGTTTCTCTCTGACAACAATTCAAACTTTGTCCTGATCTTCTTTTTTTTTTTTTTTCGCAGACTCTCCACGCTTGAAAAGCCCTTGACACCGCTCAAACTCTCACCAACCGACACCCTAAAACTTACTTTCCAGATCGTCGACGAGGACACCAAGGCGGGCTTGCGGCCACACCAGACCTTCCTCCGTTTCTACGATGATGTATCCGGCGAGGAAGGCATTCAACCCGTCCACGTCACTCCAGGCGGCAAAGCCAAATTCGAGCTAGTACGTCCACTTTCTTTCCTTTGTATCCAACCTGTTCAAACCCGCCGTAAACAGGAAATGGTCCGCCCACCGTCCTCACTCCCGCCTACATCCGATACACCATTGAGCGTCACCCTCATGCTCGGCTCCTTCGAGCACGACCCAGTCAAATTCGATCTATTCGACCTCTCCCTACCCCGTTCGAAACCGCCCCCACAGCACCCCGATGAACCATCCTTCCACCCCCAACCCGAGCTCCATCACACCTTCCGCCCAGACCCCAAATCACCTCCGCGGGCTATATCTGCCGCGTTCACGGCGCTCGTGCTCGCACCCTGCCTCGTCTTGATCGCTCTTGTGAGTTTCGTATCATCCCCTTTGCTTTCTCTATCTTCTTATTCACCAAATCGAATTTGCTTGGTTAACAAAAAGTGGTCACAAATCCTGCCCCGCGCAAAGTTCACATTCTCACCACATGTATTCCCATTTATCGCCTTCCTCGGTGCATTCGAGGCCCTCCTCTTTTGGTACTGGGTCGATCTCAAACTGGGTCAGGTGTTGTTGTATGGAGGAATCCTCAGCGTATTCACCATCTTTGCTGGGAAACACGCTTTGGCGACGATCGGGAAGCAAAGACTCGGTCGAAAATAGTCCACCGTCTCGTACAGATTTCTCGTAGACTTGCTCTCCTTTCGCGATCGCTTTTTATCACTTTCGAACATGTGCTCTGACCGACCAAGTTACCGCACCGTCCAGGCATCTCGGATGTATTCGCCCAGTATACTGTACAGTACGGTACATGGTTCTGACTTGGGACAATAAGAAAGAAATACATCCACCTACACCACTCAATTCTTAGCCTCGTGTAGCCTTGTGTATGAGTTGTATTGAGACCTTGAGCATTCCAACATCCGGCTCACCATTAATCCCCTGAAGGTGTACATCATAAGAATTATCAGTATTGCTCGTTGATTCATTATCTTGGTTCGGTGAAGGGGATGCAAACATCACATCAATAATCACAGGAGAAAAATGAAGATATCTAGATACCTTTTGAAAAAGTAGCCATTGCAAGACAGAGATTTGCACTCAATCTCTTGACACTGATAACTTTGATCTCGACAGGATCTTCACTGCTCGGATCAGTAAAGGTCCACCGCAAACCAACCTCTCGACTCACGCTATGAAGCTGTCATTGAATTCTACAGCCTCTCCAGTTGAGCGTCTCACAGTTTTCGTTCTATGCCTGGGTAAACCCACTGCATTGACCTCAACGTGGGCGCGGGACCAATCTCCCACCACTGGTAGCAGTTTCATGTTTACAACTAGGACACACTACAATTGTCATGGCTTTACTGGAAGCAATCAAAATCACCACGCACCTTTCAAAAGATACATAGGGGTCAACACGATTGTCTTTGAGATGACGAAGATAATGAGTCACGTCAGCGTCACTGGTCAAATCTTCCTTAGCTTTCTGCCCGTCACTGAGTCCAGGGAGGAAGACGCACTGCAGACGATATACACCTCCCTCCTACTTACTGCGTGGGCTTTATCTTTGACATCGGTGGCTCAACTTGCACAACAGAAGTTGAGTGTCTATCACGTGCTCCTTATCCTCAATCAGCTCTGGTTGGTAAACGCAAGTGCACTCGTTCTCTGCATTCTCCCAACAGTTCGGGAACATTCGCCAAGGTCAGCTACTTGGGAAAACTCTCCTCTTCCTTGTGTCACGCCGTTGATGATAATTCTTCTGCTAGTGCAGTTCAGACACTCAGGCAGTTGTTTTCGTTGCCAATCACGGAAAGACAACTACGGGGGACGTCCTTCATCAGCCTGTCTTTAGTTTCAATGTCTGTTCTAGGCTTATGGGCTTGGACTTTCGGGACAAGAAACAACGTAGGAATCCCTCCAGCAATTTCATCAACAATCCAAACGACCTTCTTCCTCCATCATTTCCCTCTGTCCAACAATCCTGTCCACAGAATGTCCCTCGCTTTCTACGGCATCATGGCTGTGCCGTGGTTTAATGTTGTCATCTTGACTGGAATCATGAACTTGCTTATCGTTGGGGTAATGTCATTTCCCATCAGGTTGCAGTCGTGTTGTGAAATGAGTCAACGAGAATAAATCAAAAAATGCGTATACGATACATGCAAATGTCCATGCGTCAATAAAGTCAATATTGCGTTCCAAGAAGAGTCAGAACGTCTCGTGCCAAATCGATGGGCAAGCCTGCAGCTGTTAGATGGCGTGGTGATATGCTTAGAACAAACCAAGCATCATCACGCTGCTGACGACCTGCATCGCTGCAACGATCGCAGACACCCGCAGCCACGAAAAGCAGACTTGCACTCCAGGCATCACTCCACTCCGCGACTGTCCGCCAGTCGTATTCAGATACACACTATCAGGCAACATCGTCGCAGCAGCAACCGGCTGCGGCCCCATCTCGCCGTTCCCTACGATGACCATCGCCCCTCGACTCGGTGCGCCATTCACGACGACAAATAGCAGCGCCGGGCCTGGAGTGAAGAGTCGAGGGTTCGGCGGCGCTTGTGCGACGTGCAAGGTTATGGACAAGTCCTCGGAGATGGTGAAGGTGTTGTTCAGTTGGAGAAAGCGCTGGCCCATGTTCATCGCGTGCGTCGTGAACCCAGGACGAACGAGGGAGACGATGGCGCTCTGAGCGGTGGTGTTGGGGTTGCCTGTATATGAGCTCGGAGGGATTGTGAGATCGAAGGATGGACCGCCGTAGGATATCGTGCTCGGTACGTTGGAAGGGAGGACTGGGCGCGTTTGGGAAGCGAAGTAGGGCGGGTAGAATATCTCGGCTTTATAAGTGGTCGGATATATGGTCGTCGTGTTGACGTCAAAGTTTGGGTTCGATCCAGCGATGAGGACCGAGGCGTCTGGAAGGAGTATGGCCGTGGAATGGTATAGACGGGGAATGGAAGACGAGGAGAGCCCTTGGGTGGACCATCGGCTGCCCAGAGGGGCACTGGCATTGTAGATCGACGGCCGTCCGACTGGGCCAGTGGCGAGTGATTGTCCATACGGCATCGCAGCTGGTGAGGTCGTCTGTGCCGTGACATCGGCGTATCCCGCAGTGCCGTGTGTACCACCGTTGACGACGAGGAGGGTGCCGTCGGGGAGAGCGATGAACTGGCCCATTGTCCGGGGATCTGGCATGTCCTCGTCCTGGACATATGTGGGTGGAGAACCATCAAATGGTTCGGGCGTGATGCGTTGACAATCACGGGAAGCTTGATGTTCCCAAACGTTGATGAACGGGAAAGAGTAGTTGCCATACGCATCTGCTGGCAAGTCGGTTCCGCCACAGAAAAGGATGGTTTGCGAGTAGTTGTTCGCTGGAGTGAGAGGCAGCATGGCGACGGCGCCAGAGGCGGGGTATACGCGAGCGACGCCTTTTGGCATGTCGGGAAGGGGTGATTCAACGTTTTCTTCATAATCCCAAATAACTACACAACCAGTGCCAGTGAGAACCAGAAACGGGCATACATGGAAAACACGGACTGGTTGAGAGGTTCGCCTGAACAAACATCCGTCCCGAAGCGAGCAAATACGCATGAGCATACGAATTGAGTCCCGAGGTCTTGACCATGAACTGCATAATCTGGGCCGGTCCTCTGGTCGGAAAGAACTCGTACGTGGGCTCGGCCGCTCCGCCCTCAAAGGCTGGGTCCACATTCGGCACGTTCCTATTGACGTATCCACCGTTTACGAAACCGCCGATGAGCACGACCGAGCCATCTCCGAGGGATTCCACGCCAGCATACCAACGCTGTTTCTGCATCGCCAAGAAGGTCGCATTGTCGTACCACTGACACGCGGGCGAGCTAAAGTCGTCCGTGTCCCTGCACGGGTTCAGTATCCGGATGGACTTGCGGCCGTCGTAGTCCTGGTACGTGGCGTCGTACACCGCGCTCACGCCGCTTGGATCCCGCTCGGAGCCGATGCGCCCACCTGCGCCAACCGCGCCGTTCCCGCCAAAGGTGGCGAACGAGCCGTTTGGAAGATGCATGCCGGCTGCACAGAACGCGTTGGTCTTCACGTCCATGACTGTCGCATTGCGAGTGTTGATGTCCCTGTGTTGGCCGTCAGGCTCTCACTCTAGACGCCGCGTCGTGGGTCTTTACGCGTACCATACTGCTCCCCATGCGGGATGTCCGTTGATCTGATGAGAGTTTCCTTCGGCCTTGTCGAGAATGTACACCCTTTGTTCGTTTCCGACAAACATCTAAAGAGAAAAAAAAGCTCGCGGAATTGTGGCAACAGGGGGTGAGACGGACTGACCATCATCGCGCTCACGAGGGTGTCACCGCCATCGGCGAAAGACCCTGGAGTCTGTGCTACAGCATTGTTTAGAAAACATGACAACAATGATACCAGACAAAGAATGGACATAAGGAAAGGGAACGTCGTGGTGCGGTCGACGCCATGAAGCCATCACTCCACTCAAACTTCGTATCGGCCCGTATCGGCCCGGAAAGTAACAACCCAGTAACGGGCCGGGCGGACCGGTGGGTGTTCGTCGATTCTTTTTCATCGCACACGCTCGAACCTTGTAAAGTGTTCATAGGGATACATTATATATGCGATTACGATCCTCCGGTGATTGTGCTGAGGTATAATGGATGGTGGAAATGGAGTGGAAAAACGAGAGTGAAGGCTATCGGGGT
>CEMM01320238.1:0-27144 GCA_900068975.1 Hygrocybe conica | reverse complement strand
TCCCCTTTGTTGGCTTGATCTGCTCGCTTTGCGAGTGCATCGCCCCACAGGTGTGACCCGATGTGGCAAAGTGACGGTAGCAATGCCTCACGGATTTGTTCCGTGAACAGTTCAAATCAATTACCCCAGGCCATTCCCTTGATAGCTTTACAAAGCATGTTCAAGTCTTCATTCTCATGTTGTCTGTCTGTCAATTACATATTGCGAATGATCAACTAGTAATTTTGCTCATGTTGGTCTCATCAAAGTACAATGTGCGGCAACAAGGTTTTCATGCCTGTCATCGCCCCGTTGTGAATCAGCTACCGATTTCATACCGAAACACAACACTTACTAGGTAGTTGTAGGATTTCCGGTCTTCGCACCGCTCCAGGTATTCTCTCTAGTAGAGAGGCAGTCACCAATGAGTCGCTGTCGTACTGAAATAATCACTGACCTCGATCAAACCTTCAATGCGTTTCTTGATGTTGAGGGGATTGGGTTGGAACCGAGGCGCTAGCTGCCGTGTGACCTCATTCACAAGAGCAATGTGCGTCAGATGCTTCCTATCTTTCATGATGCGGACTATGCATGCCTGCGAAACAAGCGTGTCAAAAGTTGTCAATTGGGGTGGGTGGCGATTTACTGACCTCCGTTTGATGTTGCCTGTCTTCTTCGATTCGCACCCGTGTCTCCTTTCGCTCTTCATTATTCTCCACTCTTGCCGCTACAGTGCTTATCTTGATCTTTTGCAGCGGGGAGGAGAAATCGGAATTAAAAGAGAAGGAATCGGTCGGGTCCACCTCACGTCCTGGAGGATGCTTCTTCAGAATCTTGAATTTAGTACATGCCAATGATTGCAGGTGTCGCCGAAGCTCGGAATCTACGATCGCTGTGGCGGCTTTGATTTCCTTTTGGCGACAAAATCAGCCACAGGCCACCGCTGCAAATTGCCAGTACATGAGGCGCACCTCGTAAGTCAAGAACTCATCATCTCCGACGCCCTCAAATAGCAGAAGTATGACCAAGGCCAACGTGGATACATTCAAGTCATGGATCTTGTTCTTGAACGCAACGCGAACATCAGCGTTACCCAACGATGGCTGCCACGTAAGTCGCCGGCCCGAGTGCCTGGATAGATAGAACCGTTCGAAAGATTTGGTAGCTTTAATCATCTGATCAGGAAAATTGCATGTCGTAGCAGCGTGGGACATCGGCCAGTACGTCGACGTCATGACAATGACAGAAAGTTCAATATCAGGCGCCTGCGTTCCGCCATGAGCATTGATAATGGATTCTTCCCAAGCAGACTCACCGTCGTAGTCGAGAGGTGCTTCCGGTACGCATGCATGGTGTCGCTAGAGATTTTCATATCGTTGAACATCCCTTCTAGCTTTTGTGTGAACTGATAGCCCGCCTCAACTTTCAACTTGGCAAGCATCCCGCGTTCGGCGTCGTCCGATACTGATCGGCCGAGCAGCAAACGTTTCGCAAGGTGACTCTTGTAGTACCGTTCGAATGCATCTTTCTCGCTGAGATATCGGAAAACGATGATGGTCTTATCCAACACAGCGTCGACTTCGATGTCAGTTTTCTGGGTAAAGGGAGTCTAGATATAGCAGAGGCGAAAACAAGGGCATGTCACATACCCCCTTGAGGCCCTTCTTCAGGTTGTCGTCGATAAAAAGTGAGATGTATTCGGGGGATTTTTCGTTCAAGTTGACAAAGCTACTGCAAGCCTGCGCACCAAATTTCAATCTCGACAGGCCAAACTGCTAGAATGAATGATATCCACATACATCATTAATAGCACTTTCCAAGTCCCTGTCACGCTCGAACGAAACCTCCCAAATCTTGTCGAAGCGGTCTTTCAAGTCTAGGACATCTTGCACCCATTGAAGAGCGAGTGCCAAGGTCTGTGCGCCAGATGGTGAGCGGAATTTCCCCTTCCCTTCGTTCTGACCTTCGCCTTCGCCTTCTAATCCCGCGCGGGCATCAGGAAGATCAACAGTAGAAGAATTTCGGTTGATTTCATTTCCTCGGCGCGCAATAGACTCTCTCACATGTTTCTTCAAACACGAAAGGCCTAAGGGTACCATCATGAAGAGCCTGTATAGACGACCCAGGTCGTCCAGCCTGCCAGAATCGATCATGGCGTCCAAACCAGAGTTGGGTTTGGAGATGACGGTCTCCAAATGGGCCGTCAGCAGGTGGTCATTTAGGATCTTGCGCAGAGATGGAGCAGTCTGAGAAGACAAGTAGAGATGACACCGTGCTTCTTCGGACTCAAAGCGAGTCTCTACCTATGGACGTTGTATGAGCATTGAAACAGACCTGATTCTGAATAGGAGTGCCTCACCCTTCGAAGATATTCTGGGGCATCATAATCATCAACCAGCCTGTGACCCTCGGCACCATAGAAGAGTTCGCTCTCGCGAAGGACCGCTGGTTCTAGAATTGTCTTGTACACGAGCGGCCCATCCGGCTCGGAGTGTAGACTCAGGAACACATCCACGCAGGCCTTGACGGCGGAGCAGTTTATCATATTACCATCACGTTCGACCCGAATTTGAGTCAGTATGGCAGACACGATGTGCTTGTCTATTGGCGGCCGAATTATGTGCTTCAAAAAGAGGTTGAGTCCCGCATCACGGATTTCTGGAACGTCTGCAGCTTTCGTGTACACCCGATCCTTGATTGATGCGAACGTCAAGATGTGAACCAAGTTTACGTGACGTCGGACCTACCATGTACTTGAGTATTTGACTCAATTTCAACATATTTCCTAGGTGATCATCCCAGACATGTCTCAGCGCTTTCAGTAACAGTTCGGCCTCTTGACTTTGTTGCGTGGAGTCATTGCTGCGAGACGAAAACACGGGCACGATCTTTTCCTTCGCGAGCTTGTCCAGGTTCTCTGCGACGAGCTGATTGACGCCATTGTACAGCATCGCGCCACTCCTATGGAGCACCATGTTATACGCAAATCGGTGGTTCTCTTCAAACGATAGATTCGACGCATTGTGATTCTGAATCTCGCGTATGTTCTTTGAGAGTTGCGACCATATCTCCTCCGCTGATTTATCTTGTCCGACCTGGTAAGTTCTCTAGAAATAAATCCAAAGTCATGCAGTCAGTTTCGGTCCACGGACCTTTTGTGGCGGTTTCTGCGCTAGGTCAGCGGTGGCACCAGAAGTCGAGAAGAGCTCCACGCACAATTTTAGGCTTTCCTAGACTCCGACGCGCTGCAGAAAAGTAATAAGCCACCGCTTCATAGAGGGTACAACGATCAACGTACAGCTTGTCATGTTTATGGATGCAGTGGTCAATTCATTCAACGCGTTGCGAGCGCTTCGGTATAGCTTGTTTGTCTCTGTTAGGATCGGAAGCCTTTGCCAAACATCCGCAAATGTGCATTGAGAACAGCAAGTGGATGACGTTACATTACGTAGAGAACAAGCAACAGATCGTGACGTCGTGTACATTGAAGGAGACAGGGAATAGATAGCCACAACGCAAGGTCACTAGCGAGAGGAACGCACAAAGTCCGTGAAATATCTCCGGAAATTCTTGTTGTCCATAACCCGAAGCTTTCCCATGAAGTCGAGGGCAGTGTCTTGTGGCCAGTTTTGTGATGGAAGGAATATCGTCAAAAAGTAGTCGTACGCCTCCGTCCCCCTGCTTCGACAAATAGTTTGTAGAAGGTTGGCAATTTCGTGAAGAACCTAGACCATTTCAATATCAGATTATCATCAGTACCTACGTGAAGGATGCCTACCGATATCATTTGCCCGTCTTTGATATTGAACGCTGGCAACGAGGGCACGCGAAATGCGGAAGGGACCAAACGTTGGTAAATAAATTGCTCGAATCCAGGCAGCGTTTCTTGCATGCCGAGGGGCACATTTTGGTCTGGAATAGGTGACATCGGGAAGAATTGGCCCCATGCCTGGACACACCGGCCCAAGAACACCAAGGCGGCCTTTTGGCTAATGGGATCCGATATGTCTTCTGCGATTGTTAGCATGGCACCGAGAAGGGTTTCGAAACCGCCCTTGTTGCCTACATAGAGAAACGTGAGCGTGAATCGATGAGTCGTATTACTTTCCCTCACGTTCAGAGATGAGGATACCGTGAAGTTTTGAAACCATGACATTGTTAAGCAGACCAACATATCCCTTCTTCGTATCCGCAATGGTGGTCTCGTCACCGCTGCTCTCGACCGGTCTCGATAGCAATGCTATGATGTGGGTGCTCAACGGTCCAATCAGTTGGTCTAATGTGTCAAACATGTCGTTCTGTACAGCAAGGCCAGGTCGGCGGGTATCATGCGTGCGCAGTTAAATGGCCTACCTGGAGTTTGTGCATCAATAGCCCAATAAAGCTCATGAAATCGACCAGTTCAGAGGGTTCGAAGTGGACAAGAAGATCGGTCATGAGTTGTGGAATGAAATGAGTCACGTTAGGTCCACTTGTTGCGATAATCCGAGCGAATGCAAATCTGGTCTGGAAATAAGGTCAACATCGGGTGCAACTCTGCCGTGAACAATGGCGTACGGCGTCTCTGACGATCTTGAAAACATTCGTAGCTTCCAAGCAAACCAAAATGGCTTGAGCAATTTGCCCAAATACCTCTAGGGGAGGAGGGACATATCCGTCGGTGACGGGGGAGGGAAAGTCCGGGAATCCTTTGGCGATGTTGCCCAGAGCCAAGATGATGTGGTGGATCTCCAGAATCGGCAAGATTTCCAATGGATTTTTTGTCGCTGAAAGCAGACTGGTGGAAAGGGCATCTAACAATGGCTTGACAACAGAAAGAAGCACAGAAGCTTGCTGTTGCTGATCTATTGATTTATGGAGGACTGATACAAGAGTCCCCACGGTCTCGAAAAGGTAGAGCTGGGCATCAAACAGGCCAGGATTATTGACTGCCTCGGCGAGTATGAGTTGCTGGTCGGTTTCTTCCGTTTCGGGCATTTCTACACGAACGTCGAGGATACCGCGAAATCCATCTAGAAGATTGATGATGAGATTGACTGGAATGTCATGTTTGGTCTCCTTGATAAATCGATGAAACAGATAGAACACCCTCGAGCGCATGGCTGAAGCATGATCGTGCAATCCCCTGACAGACAAATGACGTGAGCGGCATAAACGTATTAACGAAAGATTGTTATACCCAGCTCCAAGCATACCCTGCAGAGTCGGTACAATGCATTCCTTCCGCACTTTGAAGAAGTCTCCGTATCTGGCCGCGGTCTCGAAGAACTGCATGACAACGGTGCGATGAGGGTATGAGGATATTCCTGACTGAACCAACGCCAGGAGCATCTCTCCGTGGGCAGTGAGAGAATATTCTGAATAGTCGATAAATTTCCGCTTGTCTTTGTCAGTTGCTGGCGCGAGACAAAATGCAGCACGACCCTTGCCCCCAGCTGGTGGTGGAAAATATCAGAACAGGAAATTCTGGTGTTGATTTCGGAGTGCTTACATTTGTTGATCTCGCCGAAGATATAAGCCAGGTAGACGGCAAGCTCGGCTTCATGCCATTTCACTGATGCACCATTCCTGAACGCGTTCAGCGTATTGAGTGACCGAGATTGTAGCGCTTCTGTCACAAGATTTTGGTCGATAATGGAAACAGAGTCCAGGAATGTCCGTAGCTCCTTCACGCGGAAAGCTGGTCAGATCTGATCGATGAAGGATTGTCCCAAGAGGGTGAGCCACGTACCTTGCGAAGACCTTCGAAGGCAACTTTATCATCCTCGTCAACATCGTCTGGATCTGCTTCTTCATCCCATTTCATCTTTTCTAAGATGACCTCCACAAGGGACGCAAGGAAAGACATCTTGGATTCGTTCAGGGGCACAAGGGACAATTTTCTGAACCGCTTGTACTGAAGAATGATTAGTGCTAAGGAAGAGAAAGATTCTCCAAGAGGGCATGGTGACGACGTACGCTATTAAGGACGGTTTGTAGCATAGGGAAAATGGTAGAACTTGTGTCGTCATATTCATCGGACATAAATCGAAGCAGGACGGGCAGAATTTCTTCGAGTAGAGTCTCTGCTTCGGCTCGAATCCCTTCGTCGGGGCAGTCCTAAAATCGAAGTGTTAGATAGGCCAGACGACATGTCGGAAAACACTCACATCTGCGAGCTTTGTCAACTCTAAGCCCACGACATTGAGCAATTTACCGAGAGCCTCCCTGAAGGACTCTTCGCCTTCATCGACATCAGAACCACGTTCGGCTTGCTGAATACGCGTTTTTTTCTCTAGTGAGATTATCACCTGGCCAAGGGAGAGTACTTTCAGCAACTGCAGTTTGTCGGCCGGTTCTTTGAGACCCTTGGCAACAATGCGAAGAAGCGCGGCTGAAGTAGCGAGGCGGATCGGTAATGAGGGATCCGAGAGCATGTTGAACAAGAGAGGCACCGTTGTTGGCGTCACGGATAAATTAATGTCAATCCAGCCTGCGACAAATCGTCGGTGAAATGCTGAAATTTTGATTGATACCAGCAGCATACGTACCGACATAGGACGCAAAAGTTCTGATCCCACAATCGACGACTTCAACGACTTCATCCACTTCCGGAGGATAATCTGACGGATCTGAATTTCCCCTAAGAGCTGCCATTCTCTCTGACCCTCTCTCAACAATGGCCAAGACGGCACGATTGATCTGTGCCGCGTCCCGTTGACGAACGGCATCCCGAACACGTCCGTCTCTTTCGTGACGGACTGGATTGAACTGTCTGGCAGACTTTATGACTTGATCGGCGACTTCCCCCGAGATCTCGAGAACGAGATGGAAAAATAGGAGAGAGAGATGTCGATTAAATGTGGTCGAGGACGGTGAATCGGCAGGATGCATAAGGGTAAATAGGTCAGTGAAGAAGGTCGTCCACTGGTCGACGTAGGTGCAGAGAAAGAAGAGAGTGAGCGTGTGGGAGAATTTGTTCCGAAGGACTATCAACATGAACCGATCAGATTGCAAAGGAAAGGAGGGGAACAGCAACGCACACGTAGCGCCCGCCTCTGCTGATCCATAGACAAACTCTGACTGGATATATGACATGAACGACTGTTGCAAGGTACGGAACGTCTCAGGGTCTAGTGACTCAAAGCTGCACGAGTTGTGTAAGAAGAGGTTACGTGCACGCGATCAGCTGTGCGTACCGGTTGTCGAAAAACTCGTCAAGAACACGCAGACCAAAGAATCTGGCTTGGGGTGGGTGCTTTCGTACGCCATTCGGCGCGAGATCCATGAAGAGTGTGAGGGCTAGTGGCCAGGTCTCTGCCGCATTTTGCTGTATGTTGGAGAGATACTCCAATGCCTGGTGGTGGAGAGCCCCCTGTGATGGATCGGATGCAATGAGGATTGCGCGCACTAGCTCGTCCTCCATCTTTTGGGTAAGGATGTCAAGGAGAGAGTGAAAGATGTACGCGATCACCGGGATGGTCAAAACAACTTTTTGACTCGGACTCGAGACAAATCCACGTGGCTGAGTTCGATCGTAATGATTTTATTCCCGATTTTTGTTTGATTTTTTTTCTTTAGCTGACTGCTGCTGATAGTTCACGAGAGAATGGATGGTGTGTGAGAGTATTAATTATAATATTGCAACGACGTGCCGAAATGGTCCGGTCTCACTGTTCATTTCGCCATGCGAACAACGTACACCGTCGTCGTCGTATTCCTGGTTGGTTCTTCTTTTCCATACACATTCTCACAATCGACACTCCTTTCAGGCAATATTTCTATGGCGGCGTGGACAGCAGCTGAAGAACGCCATTCTTACTCGCTCGGATTTCCCAGTCGGGTACTACAGCGGTGGAGACTGGTCCTCCAACTGCACCATCATAAGGGATCCAACCCCCACCAGTGCATTCAAGTACTGTGAAGATGCGACGTTCTGGGAGATCTACCATTCTTCAGGCGTGTTGCAGGAACGTCGTGTCCTCATATCGTGCGATTCAAATCGAAAAGCATGGAACACCGTCATGGGACCCCTGCGCGACCCGAATCCACGGGGTAGTCTCTGGATCTACACACCTTCGCGCACATCCAGTTTTCTAGGAACTGCGAAAGAAAAGCTTCAACAACTTGCGTTAGTGGGATATCCCCCCGAACACGACTTTCACCCACTCGGACTTGAGGTCTATCCTTCTCACGCCGGCAACGCATCCAATCTCTTTGTCGCAAATCATGCGCGCGAGCGCACTGTGATTGAGCAATTTTCGCTCTCGCCATCTGCGCCGGACAAGGCAACCTGGGTTCGCACTCTCGTCTCTGACTTCTTTGTCTCTCCCAACTCCATCGCACTCACTTCCCCTACGTCATTTTATGTCAGTAACGACCACCTCCTCACGCGTCGTATTGCCGCCCCATTCAACCACATCCTCCCGATATCCGAGACTGTCCTGGCCCTGCCGCTCAGTTGGGTTTCCCATGTAACCCTCGAACAGGACGCAGCAAGTCCACATAGCTCACCAAAAATTCGTCATCAATTCGCTGCGCTCGGCATCGCCTTCGCGAACGGCGTTGCACTCTCTCCAGATGGCACGCAGGTCGCCGTCGCGTCCACGTCCATGGCCGAAATCTATTTCTACCAACGCAACACGGAGACAAATTCCCTCACGCACATTCACACCGTCCCGGTTCCGTTCTCTCCAGACAACATCATCTTCGATCATCACGGGTCTTTGCTAGTCGCTGGCCATGCTGTAAGCCTCTTGCATCTCGATCCAACATCCTGGTCCTCATCCAACAGCACTAGAATTTCCCAGCCCTGATTGCCGTAGCTGCAAACAAGACAGGGGCAATTGCGCCCAGCTGGGTAATATCCATATCACCCAGCATTCAGCCAGAAGTGGGTTCTCCTGCATTCGGCCCCTCGAAACGCTACGACCTCAATGCCCCTGTGTCAGCAAGCGGTCGAGTGCAAGCTGTCGCAAGCCACACCGTCGAGACCGTCTTCCAGAGCAACGGAAAAGGCTTTTCGTCCTCCAGTACAGGCTTGCGAGACACACTGACTGGAACGACTTATATTGTCGGCCTTTATGAAGAAGGAATGCTGGCATGCAAACCGTGACACTGTTCACGACGTCCCTCTCGGAAATCTACCACGCTTGTTTTGAACAACAAAAGTTGGAGCAAAATTGCTAGTACAATATTTAGAATAAGGATCTGAATCAAATACTGGAGGAGGGTGCGCCAGAGAGGTAATGATACAGTTGTACAACCAGTCTAGGCGATATAGTGTAAAGCTACCAGAAGTCGAAGGGCAGGCCGAGAAAACCCATGAAAGAGGAGAGACACGTCGACATTACATAAAATTAGGCAAGAAGGATCTGCGTAGATCAGCGTCAGGTCAACGTCGCGGGCCCAGAATAAAGGATACTCACACAGCACCAAGACCGAACGCGAACGCTGCTACACCCCACGCTACAGCCTTTGTCCTGGGCTGCATGTGGAACCTGCTTATTTTGCGATTCGTGGCGATCTGTCTTTCCTCAGCTTCGGGTTCTTTGAAGTCGAACTTGATGGGCTCGTCTTCTTCTCTCACTCTCTTGAGATTCGATGATTCATCGCCCTCGCAAAGCGACATGCCTGCGTCCCGCTTCGCCTTGAGGTCGGCTATCATTGCCTTCTGTTCGGCAATGTCTTGTTCATGGAGTGCTTGAGATGCAACGTCAGCAACATCTGGTTCCTCCATGACAGTGTCAGTTGATAGATCAGCAACAACCACTTGTTCAACCCGTGTCTTCGTGACGCGTGTCGTCTGCCGCGTAGACGGGGGTTTGGGGGTCGGACTTTTCATTCGAGTCGACCGTCGAGGGGGCGGCGATGCTGGCGTAGGAGTGACGGCACGAATGGAGTTGGGAGCAGAAGGAGGTGCAGGCGATGCTTCCTTCCGACGCTTGGGGGGATTCGGCAAATGTGTTGGGGGAGACGGGAGGGATTTGGTGGGCGCTACAACGGGTGCTGGAGAGGGTTTGGGGCTAGTGTTGGCAGCTGTCTTGCCTGAGCGACGGTAGTTGCCATTTGGATCCGGGGAAGCGCTGGCTATCGCAAGGATGATTGGACGCAACGAGTATGATTCGGCCAGTTCCAAAGCAATTTCAGCACTGACCCAGACACCCGCTAGACGAGTGGTGCTGGGGTCCTTTGACGAACCGTTAAATCCGGCGAGGTTATAGTTTTCCTTGACCCAGGACGCTTCCCGTTTCTCCTCCGTCTCTGAAGCAGCTGGAAAGGCGGCACGAAACATAGTGGTCAAGCTGATGGCTCCGGTGTCAAACCTGCGAAGGATGAATGCATGTCCGCTAGACTGCAGACGAGGTGAACGACGAGAAGCACGAGAAGTCGGCCAAGGACATACCGTTGGCGTAAGGATTTTTATCCTGCCAACCTGGAACGTAGGGATGTTCGTAGGTGACACAAACGGTGGTTGAGCTACCTACCAGGAGATCCTTCCCTTGACAATTGAGTATCTGGTATTTGACCGGCGGTATTGCCGTCGAATCAGCTGGTATGAACGTAAATGATGAGAAAGTCAATCAGGGACGCCGGTCTCGTATAAAACGCACGTTGCTTGAGATTTGGATTCGCGTGTCGATATGGAAGAGCGGGACGCGGTGTCGGCATTTCGTTTGAACGGGTCTGGTTTTTACACGGAACGAGGACAGCGGGATGATCGTGCACGTAACAGGAGGCAGCTCGGGATTCCCACGCCACAATCAACAATCGGAGTTTCATCGGAGTTCAAATTTATCATTGTCACGTGACAAAACACATACATTCTCCATGATAGATCCTTCAACGCGTCGAAAGTCCATTCCACGTCCTCCACCTTCGCCCTTGAGACCGTCATCACCACGGCCTTTGACCCCAACAACACCACAGCAGCAGCAGAAAAAGTCTGGCTCTCCACAATCATCGTCCCAGCGCTTGTCGGTTCCTGGCGCCCCGCCCACGACCCCTCCACCAAAGACTCGAGCGAGAGATTTGCTTAGAAAACACTATGGCCTAGGGATTGGACCGCCACCATCTATGCCAGGCGGAAAGCCCAACCCGATGGATTTTGGTTTGTGCAGTGTCCCATGGTGGGAATACTTGACGGACTTGATCGTAGATTCTCCTGCTTTTGATGCCAAAAGCTATTATGAGCAATTGATAACAACATCATCGCTGCCAGTATTGCTAAAGCGGGAGAATGAGCTCTTCACGGGTGAGGGATATTTTTGAGCAACTGGAACGATTTGACGGGTCGCCTAGAGATCAGGGAATTGGACGGCGAGCGTCAGTCGTTGGTATACAACCACCATCACGAGCTCATCGCTGCAAGTGACACCATAACGGCAGTACGTCCGCCGTCTCGCGCTTCCGTTCCGTAACCTATCGTTCTCCAGGTGAAGACACGTGCAGAAAGCTTAGATGCCGACCTTGACCTCCTGAAAGCAGCCTTCTCGGAAATATCGCGGTTGGGCGCTGAAGTCGCTCTGGAACGCGACATGTCAGATGTCAACAATATTTCCGGGTCTTGACGGGCGTTTATTTGCGGATCCAACATGCCTTGCGTCCCAACGGCCTGCACTGTATTTCCAGCCAGATGACGAAACTTCCGGATTCTTCGGTCACCCTAGAATGGGATTCTCCAAACGTGTCGTATTAATGTACCAAATAATGCATAAGTATATGGTATGGGTAAACGCCGCTCTCTTGGAGTAGACCAGGATTAGTTTATCATAATGAATGGTTACACTCAGTTCCAGACCGTGTGCATGTCTCGCCTGATCTTGTTGGGAATCCACAACTCTGGCTGCCAGTTGGACCTGCCACAGTGATGAAGAGCAGTGATGATCACGTCGGCGCCATCGATACCGGGGGTGCCGTTGGGATGCATGCCGATCGCCCAAAGCTCATAGCCGCGTTCAACGGGGATGTTGCGAGTCTACGATTTATGCGAGCTCAGGATGAGCAATGATTCGACGAGGAAAGCCGAAAGCACGTACGCGTATCTCTTCTGTAAACTGATAGACATATTCTGCGACGGCGAGCAACAGGTTTTCGCGAGAGATCAGGCCTTCTGCAGTGCTCATTCGTTGCTCGGATGGATCCTGCCTATAACCCGGCCACTGTATTTGCGATAAAGGAAATTTTAACAAGCCGATCACACATGCGATAAAACGGGCACCAACCGAAATGCGAGCTTTGATTTGGCCGTCTCCACCTCGGCCGCGGAGAGCGACATCTTGACCATCGACCAGCATGAGCTTGCGCATGTTCCCCTTGGCCTTCAAAATGTCGCCCACACGGACGCCGAGTCCGGTGGAACCCGCTCGTTGGAAGACGACGCAGGGGAAGCGATACTCGGCGTCGGCCTGTGACCGGAATGAGGGCACAGGCTCAGAGTAGGTGAGCTGGGGGATGCGCGTGCAGCCAGTCGGGTAACCGTGCTCCTGCAGATGGATGTTGCGGAGTGGACTGCAAGGTATGAAGGGGGAAGTGTGCAGAGAGCTGGTCGGTGACGTGGGAGTCAAGTGGAGGGGAGCAGGACGATGCTTGGAGCGAGAGGGGGACTGAGAGGGACACGTCGTGAGAATCAAATTGAGCAGAGGAAGAAGTCAATCGCACATAAGGAGCCTCGACCGCGGATCGGGCTGACATGTCGGGATGAGGGGCGAGAGTGGTGTACGGATAGTAGCAATTCATGGTGACTTGATCGGCAAAGGCGACTGTGCGAGATCGACGTCCGGCATTACGAGCAGCAGTGGCAGGGCTGACTGGAGGAGAGTAGATGTAGGACATGGTGGGGGGTTGGGGTATTGTGAAAAGAGCGAGAGGGATCTGTTCATTCCTTATAACGGATGGGACTGTGGCACCAGTTGGAGAAAGAATGTAACGGAATGAGGCTGTGACCGAAGCAAAGCGTGGTGGCGAATGAACTTCTCTGGTGGAGAAAAAGGACAGCCACGGATTGATATGATATGATGGACACGAGGCATACACGAGTACAAGTTGACCAGCTGCAGTTGAACCAGTTGAAAACTGTTGCGTTGTTCGGATCATCTATTGTTGTTAATCGTTGAGCTTTGAACAAGGAGATGATGACTCGGAGTAGAGCGTCAAAGCGGTTCATTGAAGGACCGTTGGAGTCGTGTAGAACACGTTGTAGCTGGCAGCCATGCAACGTGTTTTGAACAGCAGGAGGAGTCACTGAGGAGTCAACGTTCCACAGCTTGCTCACCGTGGGTAACGGTGTAGTTGGTAACGACCAGATTTGGGGACATCAGGGACACGTATCCGACTCTCGTTTGAACCATGAGACCCTCCTTTTCTTTATTCCTCGCCGCGCTCTGGGCGGGCGTTAGTGCCTCGAACGTCGTTGAGCTAGTACCTGACAATTTTGACACTGTTATCGGGAGGGGCACACCAGCTCTCGTCGAGTTGTGAGTAATATTCTGCAACTGGCGCGGTGCAATCACAACCACTCATCCTTTTTTTATTCTCCACCTCAATAGCTTTGCCCCGTGGTGGTACGTGTTCGCCACAGCCGTTACTTCTTTGCTCACTAAAACGTGGTTGATCACGACGACAGCGGTCATTGCAAGGTTTGCGCACTCCACCCTCTTCTTCCGTCCTCCTAACCCCGAACTCGCTCCACTCAGAACCTTGCACCCACATACGAACAGCTTGCAGATGCATTCTCTCACGCCAAAGATAAGGTCGTTATCGCAAAAGTTGACGCAGATGGCGCAGGTAAAGCGCTGGGCTCGAGGTTTGGCGTCACTGGCTTTCCCAGTATGTCTCGCAAAATATTCCTATCCTGAGCTGACGCGACTCTCATCAGCCCTCAAGTGGTTTAACGCCGATGGCACATACGAACCTTACGAATCCGGTCGTGAACTGGATGACCTCACCAGCTTGTGGGTCCTTGTCTCATGCCGACCGCGAAAGCGCTCAGCGTTTTTCTGCCTTCTAGTGTCACAAAGAAAGCCGGTGTCAAATCAAACATTACACCTCCTCCCCCATCCCAGGTCCTCGTTTTGGATGCCATCACCTTCGATGATGTCGTGATGGTAGGTCCAGAGTTTCCTTCTCGTGTGGCTGTGCTGAGAACGCAATTAGGACAACACAAAGAGTGTCATTGTTACATTCACCGTACGTTTTTGTGGCACACAAACATACCAACTTGGCCTTACTGTATTTTTCTAATCTAGGCGCCATGGTGCGGTCATTGCAAATCTTTGAAACCCATCTACGATCTGGGTAAATTCTTCGTCTTCAATCTAACATTTCCGTCTCATCGTGTCCTGTCCGACAGTGGCATCTGACTTCAAGGCAGAACCTAATGTTCGTCCACGCTCGTCACAGCGGTTGGCACCGGCCTTCTAACCTACATCAACAGTGTATTGTCGCCAACATCGACGCAGATGCCCCTCACAACAAAGAGATCGCTGCAAAATACGACGTCACGTCATTCCCCACCATCAAATTCTTCTCCAAGGACAACAAGGAGCCTATCCCATACACTGGTGGCAGAGCAAGGGCTGACTTTGTCTCCTTCCTCAATGAACACTGCGGCACATCCCGCGGTATCGGCGGAACCCTTAACAAGCAGGTACGAGGATTGTGGCCACTGCTCCTTCGATCTCATTTAGTCACCTCTGATCAGGCGGGGAGAATTCCCAGTTTGGACGATATTGTTGCCAAGTTCCTTGCGGCCAAGGATGAGGCACAAAGGGCTGTCATGGAAGATGTATCAGAGCTCGTGACCCAAGCTGGTGAAACGGGTGGACACTATCTTCGGGTTATGGAAAAGGTGTTGGCTTCTGGTGAAGCATATCTCGAGAAAGAAGTTGTACGGTGAGAGGCCAGCTGCAAGTCCTTGTTCTGCCATCCGCTCTAATCTTCTTCTCAGTCTCGGCAGAATTCTTGACCGTGGCCAGTTGTCGTGGCCAAAGTTGGACGAACTGCGAATCAAGGAGAACATTATCAAAGCTTTTCTCGAGAACAGACCTAGCACAAGGAAAATGTTAGGTAACGATTTTGGTCGTGACACAGCTGAACTTTGATGTCCCGCGCTATCCCTTCGCATCCCAAAAATATGACTATCGATCTTGATATTGCCCATTGCCCCGTGCCCTCAAGCAAATTCCTTGTTAATTATCCCAGTGTTACCTGGGTGCTTGGATATCCATCACTGTACTGCGGTGGAACCGTGGTTGGTCATAGGCCTTTGCAAGCGTGCTCCAGTTGTACCACGAGGCTTTAGGCGAGGCGGTTTGCCGTGCGTATTTCACCGCATTCTTATTGAATTGCTATTTTCCTTTGATCTTGTGGAATACCAAGACGCCCACAGTGCCTGGTACATCGGATCGAAGCACCCTTGTCATCGGAACACAGCGGTCAAGCAAAAAAAAAAAGAGTGCGCGGTTAGCGAACAACTTAACCCCATCCCGGTTATGCGGGCGTCTCCAGTCAACGACATTGACCGTCAACGAGCCTGTCCACATTTCATGCAAATTTCTGCCGCGGGCAATTGCCACTTGAGTCCGTGGTATGCCCCCGATCAACTGCTTCCTGTGTTCAATTGAAGATACTCTCCGATTGGCCGCTGGGAATATTTTGACTTATCCTGAATTATGCCTGAAATCGTTCGTAAGCGTTTTCCGGGATTCCTGCTTCCCTTCACCGACCTTGCCTCACGGTGATCCCAAAGGTGTAAATCATGCGAAAACCACGGAAGTTAGACTGAGTCACGTTCTCCAGCGTTGACTTTTCAACGCTCGGCAGAATTTAACATCGGTCGGAACTTTGGGAAAAATGGCAAGCCCAATGAACCGCACTGGAGGAAGAGCACGGGGCGGACGCCCACAGACATTGACACAGCCAGTGTAGTATATGTTCTGGCACTGGTTGCAACGAGGCAACTGGTCCCTGGACACCGCGACCTCGTGTTGATGTTCGAGGGCCCACAAACGTTCTAATTGGCTACCCTTGCCCTAATTACAAGCGCCGTCGATTGGCTCGGGGATACGATCGAGGCGTGACAAATATGCAAGACATTGAAATAGGACTTGTCCCCGCATCTGCTCCACCCCCCATTTATCCGCCCACCACGATCCAGATTGCAATGTTCGAGCACGTCAACAAGCTGTACCCTCGACGTTGCGCGCGATATTCGCCCAAAGCAAAGTGGCACCGGATATCGAACGGGGACAAGATGAAAATCGATACGCCGCTGCCGACACGGTTTCGGATCCTGACGTGGAACGTAGACTTCATGGCACCGGACACGATCGGACGACTGCACACGGCGTTGACGTATCTACAAAAAGACGTATTCCACTGCAAAGCAGCAGGGAACGCCCCCGAACCGTGCTGCATTCTTTTGCAGGAAGTGCACGCGGAAGCGTTCGAGGCGATCCTCAACCACGAATGGGTGAGGAGACACTTTGTGATCACACCGGTCACACCCGGACGATGGCCAAACTACAGCGTGTACGGGAACGTCACGTTGGTCTCGCGGTCGATTCCCGTGTGTCACGCATGGTCGTTGGAATTCGCCAATTCGGAGATGGCACGGAACGCGTTGTTGGTTGATCTCAAGCTCGGGGTGCCCGAGCACGGCGAGGAGGAGAGCAAACCACCGGTGACAATCCGCGTCGCGAACACGCATCTCGAGTCGCTGCCGCGGGGAGCCTCCGCACGGCCCCTGCAACTGCTTTTGATTGCGCAGATGCTGAAGGAGTATGGGATGCACGGAGGGATCGTGTGCGGGGATATGAACGCGATCGGACCGTCTGATATTCCGATCGTAGCGAATGCGGGATTTCTGGACACATGGGGCGACGACGATGAGGACGAGGAAGGGTACACATGGGGGTACCAGCCAGAAAGCGAACATCCTCCTGGGCGACTGGACAAAATTTTAATCACTCCGGGCAGCGGGTTCATCATTGAAGGGCCGAAGAAAATCGGAGTTGGGGTGAAAACGAGGGAGGGGGAGTGGGTGAGCGATCATTATGGATTGTTGACTTTGGTGAGCGTTTTGTAGGTGACTTGCTTAGTAATCTATTTGGCTATCGAACCAAACAAACAGAAGGATTAAATCCGTGGTTTCACTCATTCGTCTCTCCTACTCCGTTCCGTATTCACTCTCAACGATATGAGGTCTCTATTCCCCTACTTCGCTGCCGTAGTGCTCCTCGCCACAACTGCTCTCGGCCAATTCACAATCAACACACCGTATGTGCCTTTTTTTCATTGTATCCTCACCTCAACGATTTCATTCATCACACCCGCCTTTCCTTTCCCCTTGTCATCCAGTGCGTCCGTGGTCCAATGCTTGCCAGTCTTGCTCACCTGGACAGGGGGAACCTGTACGTCGCGTTCACTGCGTTATTCCCTTATCTTTGTCTTCTCACGGCGGATTTCTCCCAACGCAGCGCCTTACTTTCTGGTTGGTTTCCTCGGCTCGTTCCTCTTGCTTCTCGTCCCTAACTTCCGCTTCTCCTGTCTGGTCAACTATCCTTAGAGGTGCGAAATTCCCATGGTAGTCTTCAAATGCCGCTCACATGACTTTGTCTTGGCGTGTAGCATCCTTCCTGGCAACCAACCCAGCGCCGCGCCTCTTGTTGACCTCGGCGAACAGACCGGCACGTCTTTCAGCTGGACCGCAAATCTTGCAGCCGGTACGATGTCTCATGGTAGTGCCTCCTACTCGCTCCTTCTCACCCTCTCCGCAGGAACCTCAATCGGATTCACTCTCCGTGACAGCACCGGTGCTATCGCTCAGACCGCTCCAGTCACTATCCAAAATTCTAGTCAGTCATCTGGTGGCCGTCCTTCCTCTTACCTTATCTCACCTGTTGCATAGCTGTGACTGCCTGTATCGGCCAGTCACCTTCAACCGCCAGCCGCCCTGCAACTACCGGCTCTACCACCGGGCTCCCTCCTGTCGTCACCACCACCACCTCAGCAGGAACAACACCTAGGCCTGTGAGCTCGGCATCGCCTGGCGGGTGCGTACTATTTATAGACACATACCTCCTTTACCCCCTCTGATGTTCCAACGCAGAACCGGGGCATCTCGTACCTCTGGTGCTGCCACCTCACCCACTGCATCACGTGCAAGCGCGTCGAGAATGGAGGTTGGCTTTGCTGGATTACTTGGCGCTGCCATCTTGGCTTTGGTCGCCTAACGATTTGCCTCCATGTCGTCTCCCTTTTCTGCTGAAGGGATGGAACAGCCTGGTCTGCTAAATTTTCTTGTTACGACCCATTAGGCGCGTCATGCGTCGCATGATGCCCTAATCATATCCTCCTGTTGACTTTCTTAGACTCTTCATTGGCATGTCTATTTCCTATTGACACTACCGTGTTGGATCTTTGTCTTCATGTTTCTTCGCTCGGATAGAGCGAGAGACTGTTTGATTTTTATCATATCGTCGCCCGTTTACATGTCCTCGTCAAACATGTTATACCTCGCGGGGTTCAGTGAACCGAGCACGTAGATAAGACATCAAATTCATCCTCGTCCGTATGTGTAAATCGTTGCTGTTGTCCTTTGTGACCTATCAATCTACATCTATATCTCTTACCCAAACGTTCACCCCGTTTGGTCGGCATACGAATAGCCCCCACCCATCGGTGCTGACGGTCACGTCTGCCCATTCACCCATCACATTCCTGTAGATTGCCTTCTCTGCCAGCTGCTGAAGCAAAACAATGCGACTTGGAGTCAGCCAAACTGAATGGGCGATTCACGGTAGACATACCCTGCCAACATTCATTCTAATGGCATGCCTTGGATGACCAAGTGTTACCAAGGCACCAGGAAATGAAGAAACCCGAATAACCGTACCTTCTAAACCCAATCCCATTGCTCACCGCGACAACACAACCCGGCCCTTGGTCATCGCCTAACCGTACGAAACCGATGCAATTCCGGTGTGCAAAGTAGTCCACTGTGCGACCGTACGCGAACTCCTTCCGCACATGCATCAACATTTTAAGGCCCTCCGATGTGTCTTCACTATAGCACTCGCGGTTGGGGTAGAGATCCCCATAAAATACACACCTGACAAAAGACCAGCTTTCAATGCCGACGTCCATCAAATAAAAGTTGACAAACTGACGGATGACCAAAACCTCGTAGCAAGATGAGTGCGTAGGCCTGCAATTTGAACCTTTTCTCCACCTGCAATATGGGTGGGGGGCGTTAACGCATGCATTTTAACGGAGGCGACCCCAAAACTGACCCAGCTCTGGACACTCTGACCGGGAACCTAGAGAGCGGTGTCTTACCCGTGGTAACAAAGAAGACTCCCACTCAGTCACTCACAGTGCTGTTAATTGAGATAATAGAGAGAAATTTGCATAAGAAATGGTAAGAAATGACAGGAAAACTGGCACGCGAGACGAACTCATGATTGTCAACGTAAGTGACAGCGTCGCCGGGCCGGTGTTTGACGAGTGTGCCATCGAAGATCTTGCGAAGGTCATATTGGGAGCCTGCATTGCTGGCGTGGAAGAAGTTGGAATGTAACGGCACATCGAAGAAAGCTGCCTTGTGTTCACAAACTTGTCAGTCCCAAAAGACGATGGGGTGTTAGGTGGACGCTCACTTGACCGTGGAATTTACAGACGTAGGGCAGAAGATCCTTCAACCTTTAACGGCGATCGGGAAAGGCAGGTGAATGGGAGGGTTTCGGTGACTCACTTATCGGAGCAGCACTCCGCGATGACGAACATGTTGGCCATGCCGATACGTTCTCTTGTCCGCTGTATCTACACCACAACACAGTGTGTTTGTCGCTCCGAAGCATACAAAACGCAAGAGGAATGGACACTCACAAGCCGAAGAACGAATCTGTTGTCGATGTGCTTAGCAGCGTCAATGCGGAAACCCGTTGCACCGATAGTCTAGATAAAAATTCGTGACGCACAACTTACGCACTCACTAAGCAAGACATACTTGCAGAACCCAGACTGCCCACGCGAACATGTCTTGTTTCACGTCAGGATGCCGATGGTCGATCTATATCGTCGATCCGATCAATACGAAACGACAGGTCATGGATGGCGGATGCATACATCCGCTCCGAGAAGAAAATCAGCGTTGCCCATCTCCTTGTCAACATATTGTGACCATCCCGCATGCGCCTCTGCAGCGAGACGGAAAATACCTTTCGTACGCGTGCGATTGTCCCAGTCGACACCTAATACGACATCCCAGATTCGAGAAATGGTTGGAAAACAACATCGCAGAAAGTGTACCTGTGAAATGTTCGTTTGTCCAACGGAAGGTGCTGTACTGGTCACGGATATGTTGAATATTGGGTAAGGTGGCGAGACATATCAAGATTTCACCTTGCCATCTCTGCCACGAAAGTCGAAAGCCGTCCAAGCCTAGATACGTAAAGTCGCATACACCCCAGAACATGGACACCCCACCACGTACATCAATGTCTCGCACCTTCCCGATCTCTCTTAGGCGGTTGTTAGGATCGACCGGAACGGCAGGGATGGTCTCAATCCTGTCGGCGCCGAGTTTGTGCTATCGTGGAGAAACTTAGTTGATCAAATTGAAAGTACTGGAAATACGTACATTGATGACGGCATCGACAAGGATGTCTACGCCGTGTCGATGGGCAACAGTTGCCGCATCCAACAGCTCCTGCTTGGTACCCCAGCGAGTGGCAATGGTACCCTTCTGATTAAACTCGCCCAGATCCCACTGTACCGGAATCGGCAAGTGAGAATCAACCAACCACCACAATCGAGCTAAATCGCACCAAGTCGTATGCGTCGTATCCTCTTCCATACTGAGGACGAGAATCGGAGGTTCAGGACCAACCCAGGATGTTTGCGAAAATGACGGACCCACCCGCTCCATAGCCTTGTTCGGCGGCGGCAACCACACCTGTGTGACGCCCATCGCGGCCAATCGCGGAATCTCGAGCTCTAGGTGCTTCCACCAGCTCATCTCGGTGTGCAGACAATGCCATGTAAAAAACTGGAGCTGGAATGAAGCGATGAGTGACACCACTGACTAAGTCGCGGAACGTATGCACCATGAGCGGATTACGCGAAGACCCCTCTGGTCCCAGGCGCATTGTAGGCAGCGCTGGTGGACCGTACGAGCGCTGCATTCCACACAACCAACGAGAAAGTGTTTCCATATTACCGAGATCCGGAGCGCGCAAAATATTGCTGACGGCCCGGGAATGCGCAGCTGCTTCGTAACTTTCGAAAATTTAAATGCGTTTTAATTTACTGCTAATGTACAGTACCTTGACGACGAAGCGGCGTTCGATGTCCATCGATTGATAACCTCTGCAATCAAGAACTGAGTACATTCTTCCATCGCTGTCCGCCCTCCTCGCCCAACACACGCTCGACTTCACCCTGATCCAGATTCAACAGCATCCGGCGCTCACCTTCCGGTTTTCTGGATACAACCACTCCATCTTCTAGGAGTATCGCCCGAGTGGCAACGAGTGAATCGAGGACCATCAGCAGTTCGCCGTTAGTCGGTTTCCTTGTCGGCTCGTCATGCGCGGGTAGAACGTCCACGTAGATAATGTGCTGGTGCTTTACCTGGTTGTCATGAGCTAGCTGACAACTCTGGAGCGAAATACGAGGCATACCTCCCCCCATTGAATCTCTTCGACTCCCTGGCGTTTGATGCACTTGAGCAGGGCAGCCAACATGATGCGTTCGTGTAGACTGCATTCGCGGACATACGCTGCTGTCGGGCTGTTTTGCATGACTTTGATGACGCTCCGCACGTCATCCACAACGGCCTGACGTCGCTTCGGCTGGACGAGTTCCACAGTCCGTCTACCAAGCAGTTAACACGAGCATGATAGCCAGAGGAGATACAGAGCACGAACCTGCAAATGTCCAGGACTCGACGTGCGTCTCCACTGATGGACGAGACCTTCATGGCAGCAAATTTAATGCCATCTTCATGGATGACATCCTTCACGGGTTCATTCGAATCTTCTCTTGCACTTACTAATCGTGCATTCACAATTTGCACAAGCTGTTGGGAGGTATAAGGCTGGAAGTTGATTCGGACCATCCCTAAATGTCGGATTTGTCAACGAGCACGACAACATCTCAATAAGCTTACCTAGACGACTTCGTACTCTCCCTGTCATGACGCGTTCGGGCAGATCCATGGTATTCGCAACGGCAAGCACGATGAGCTTAGACCCCACGAGAGTTGGCCAGTTGAAGAAGTTGTATACAACATCTTGAGTGGCCGTCATTAGTTGGTCCAGTTCATCCATCAATACGACGCTAGTAACGATTTCTTCGTGAAGTATAGCGCAGCGATGTAGTAACGATGCACTGACCAGGCATGCCCACCAGGTCCTGCTCGGGCACTCGATGAGAAATGCTTTGAAAGATGTTTGAGTGATTCCTTTGAGCTGATCTTGAGGCGTCCTTCCGTGGCGATGTCACGTCCAGAGAGTGCTTCCCAGAGCAAATTGTATGCTGCGGAAGGCTCAGGGATCTTTAGGCCATTTATCTCGACGTAGGTGAAAGGGTTGGCTTCCTGCGAATTGGTGAACATAATATGGAGTCAGGCTAGATGGGGAGTATACATTTTGCTCCGCCATATGCTTCAGTTCGCGAACCACTGCGTGGACCGTAGCAGTCTTGCCAGCGCCTGGCACACCGGAGATGTCTGCATTACAGTGATATTTCATCAGGTTGATTCTGAAACGACGAACACGTACAGATGCATCCACCACTTCCCTCCTCCAATAGCTCCTCCACCGCTCTCAAAGTTCGGCGATATTCTTCCTCTCGGCAGGGCAAGGCATCGGGTCGGGCGGCCACGTGCAATACGTGCATAGCGCGAAGCCAAGGGTCTTTCGGCAAGCCCGGGAGCTGGAGATGTTGTTTGTATGCATCTCCCGGAAATGCCAGGGGAAGAGTTTTACCCTTCTTTCCAGATTTGCGCTTCTGTGCACGAGCACGGAGGGCGGCTTTGGAATGAGGTGTTGGAGCAGCAAAGGCGCGCTTGGGACGACGGGGGGTTGTTGTTTTAGTTGGAGATTTCATAGGAGTATACGTCTCCATCTTTCGTTGTCGCTTCCGTGGTGTCTTTGGAAGTTCTTCGGAATCAGAGGAGAGGGGTGACGAGGATCGGGAAGACTGCGTCAGCGATGGCAGGCTCGGTAGTTCATCGTCAGAGTCGGCCTGTGAATCCTCCGAACCTTGGTAAGAATCTCCCTTACTGTCAGAGGACACATCGTCAGAGTCGGTCTCCGGGGTCAGCTTCCGCTTTCTCGGTTTCCTGGGGGTCTTGGGCGGGTCGTCGTCGACGATCACATCCCATGCGTGACATGCTTCTTCAAAGGGCTCCTGAACGGCTTCATTGTGATGGGCTTGCCAGTCCAACTTGTAGAAGAGCCCTCGTTTGGGGTCGACGGCAAGGTGGCATACAAATATTGCAGCTTCTCGGTCGATCCGGCGGCCAAACTTGGGTTCGATTTTAGAGGCAGACCTAGTGGTGATGGCTGCATCGGACGGCTGCTCGTTTGAAACGGTGCAATGTCTGACGATTCGGGAAGCAGGTAGCACCGCGTACGATGCCAAAGAGAAATAGATCTCGTTCTGTACGCGTGTCAGCGGGGCGCACCGGTAGGGATGAGGGAGGGGGTAAGTCACCTCGAGGTGGTCTCGTTTGGCGCGTATGGACGCGAGCTCCTTGGGTCGGAGAAACCAGTGGACCTTGACGTGCACACCAGCGGTTGCGCTCGTTTCCCACATCGAGACGATGACGGCGACGCTGGGAGCGGGAGCGGCGGTGGTGACGAGCACGGTATCTCCAACGCTGAAGGTGTCGACGTCGGACTCCTTTTTCTTGCGTTTTTTCTTGCCGTTCTGACTTTGGCCGTTGTCGTGCACAACGCTGAGCACCGTCGCACCCGTCCTTGACCTTGCAAACGCGTCGTAGAACGAGGTTTCGCCCTCGTCGTCGCTGTCCCATCCCTCTCGTTCATCCTCCAAGATGTCGTGTGGGACCGTCTCTCGTACGTGTTTTGGTTCTCCCAGCCATTGAACGCTACCGTCCGCGACTACTGCTGATCCCAATGGTCCAACGAGCGGTTGGAACCGTTTTGACCGGCGAACGGGTGTCTCAACCTCCGTGGTTTTCGCCATCAACGTCAGGCACCAGAATATATGCATTCAATCTCGCTTAGCCCTCTGTCGTCGTTCGACATCGAACCACGACCAAGACATTCCCCTGCTCAACGTCGTTCATAATGACATTCCAGCCCCGTCGTCATTTCCTGGTTGAATACCGCAAGCTTTCCTTCGCAGCAATAGCCCTCCTGTTCACCGCCTTCTTGCTCCTGCTCCTCGTCGGGCTCTCACTGCCAATCATCAAAGGCATTTATATCATGGAAGTTGAGGGTATTCCACAGAACCAGCCACCTTCGAGCATCGCGACCCGCCTTCAATTCGGTGTTTGGGGTGTCTGTGCCTCGAGGTATGTTTGAATGCCGTCCACCTCACGCGATGCACAAATCTCATCATCCGCCGTGCGCTCGACAGTGTCTTTGAACGCCCTGACCTTGCTAGTCGATGTTCTGAACGCAAGCTGGGGTACACTATCCCCTCGTCCATCACCTCTCTCCTCTCTGTCCCACCCGACATTCTCAATGCTGTCCTCAAGGCCCTCCTCGTCGTCCTCGTCTTGCATCCCATCGCAGCCGCCTTGGCGCTCATCGCACTTTTCTTTTCTCTCTTCCTGTCATCTCACGGGATGACGATCGTTGCCCTGATTTTCACTCTCCTCTCGGCACTGCTCACCAGTCTTGTGTGGGCGGCGGACCTTGCTATCGTCGCCGTTGCAAAAACAAACGTTAAAACGGTGTCTACATTTCATTTTAAGATCCACGCTGGGCCTGCGATATGGATGGCTTTGGTGGCGGTGATATGTACTTGGGCGGCCGTGTTGTTGCTCTCGGCGCGTGCCTGTTATTGCTGTGGAGTGCGAAAGTGAGCATCTTCTTCCGACTATATGTTCGTTACCTTACGCGCAGCTGCCTGCGATCTACAGGAGAGACCTGGAACCCGATGTTCCGGTCGTGGACGCCGCCAGTGAAAGAGAGTGATTGCATGCTATACGCCTTGAAGATTACAGTAACGACTCAGCCAGTACGAGCGAACTTTATCTGCTTTTGATATTGAGCGTGCGCGTACATGTTTTTCTTTTTTTTTCTTTTTATCGTTCGACGGCAAGCTCCGTATATATGCGAGTGCAATTTACAGGCGTGGTCGCCACTTTTGTCTCTCGCTCACAACGACCACTCCGACCGATGTCGACGGTGACCCAAGCCTCTCCAGAGCGCATCTCAGAGATCTCAGACTCTCTAGCGGCAGTCAGAGCCCGAATAGAGGCGAGTGCTGTACAACATCGCAGCACACCGCCCGTCCTGGTTGCGGTCTCCAAGTTCAAACCGGAATCCGACATCCTCGCATGTTATGAGAGTGGTCAGCGAGATTTCGGAGAGAATTATGTCCAGGAGTTGGTTCACAAAGCGAGTCAAGTGCGTTGTTCCAGCCCGACACCGTGCACAGCCCATGATGATGTTCACCGGGTTATCGTACAGTTGCCCGACGATATTCGATGGCATTTTATCGGGACACTTCAGTCCAACAAGGCGAAGACGCTGGCGTGTTGGTTTCTGCGAATCCCTTCTGTTTTCTTCATATCGTCTAAAATTCTGATATTGAAGCCGTCTCGAATCTACACACTGTCCAGACAGTGACATCCACCAAACTTGCCACGGCACTGGACAAGACCCTAGAACCAACACGGACCGCTCCATTAAACGTGCTCCTCCAAGTCAACACGTCCGGTGAAGCATCCAAATCCGGTCTCCCGCCTCTATCCCCCGAAAGCGACAATCTCGACGCGTCTGAAATCGTCCAGTTGTCAAAGCACATTATCAAGGCGTGTCCGAGGCTCCGACTGCAAGGTCTGATGACTATCGGGTCCCTCTCAGAGTCATTGCAGTCCGAGACGCAGGAGAATCATGATTTCCGTCGGTTGAAGGAGACAAAAGACGTGTTGCAGAGGGTGCTGGAGCATGACGAGGGTGTATGGGGGGATAACGGACGGCTATTGCTGAGCATGGGCATGTCGAGCGACTTTGAGCCTGCGATTCGAGCGGGAAGTGATATCGTTCGCGTGGGAACGGGAATATTCGGAACGAGAATTATTACGTAATACATTCCTCTCGCCGATGCTCAACCTCGTCAGAAACGGTGCGCTCTTGCACGGTTCGTCTCGAAAATGTTTCTTTTGGTTCTTTTTAATAGACCTGAATTGCAGTGCGCAGCAGCTTGGCGCGGACAACGCTTTCAGCAACCAGGCGACGGTGGGTGATGGGCATTCTATACAGATCGATCATCAGCCTAACTCCAATAAAAGGGCTATCCACATACAATCTCTCCCGGAGACAGCATCGACAGAAATTCTCAACAAGCAACGTTTGAATCGCCCATCTAGTCCACATTTTACCATCTACCAACCGCAGTTGACCTGGCTGGGCTCCATCGCCAACCGTGTCACCGGGGTCGGTTTGAGCGTTTGTACGTGACGTGAATTTTTTTCTAGAAAACCTTGTTCTGACAAATAGAGATTGCAGTGCTTTACGGGTATTGTCTGGCGTATCTTGCCGCCCCTGGAACATTCGATAGCGCCAGTGTCGTCGAATTCGTTGCGGGACTTCCAGATGCTGTCAAATATGGCGGCAAGGCTCTCTTAGCGGCGCCTTTTGCATTCCACTCGTGGAATGGTTTGCGACATCTCGCCTGGGATTCTGGCAAATGTGCGTTCAGGTTGCATCTTTCTTTCCTCTGCTTATGGGCCTCTTCGCAGTTTTATCTCTTAAAGGGGCGTACAGGTCGGGCTACGCAGTACTTGGCGCAACGGCCATCTCCACAATCGTATTATTGATGAAGTGAACAAAATTGTTGTAGTCGTCGGCGTACGCAATATACGGCGATGAAAACCCACGTTCATATGTGCCCGTTAATTGCCCCAGGTTCTCACCTAAAGGGAAGCGTTCTGATCTTTGTGCATGATAGTGGCATTGTTTCTTGTTGGTTTCTTCTTAA
>CEMM01320212.1:0-10071 GCA_900068975.1 Hygrocybe conica | reverse complement strand
GTGAGCGACAGAGCCCCTCAACGTCAACATAAGCATCCGACACGCGCAGCTGTTGTGTCTAGGGACGGTGGAATGTGCTGCTGGCGTCTTTTCCGACACGTATTCACCGAGGAGGGCGCATATACCCACCAAAACCATCCAAGATCTCCCTGTCGAACTCCTTCTGCTCATTTTCAAGTGCGTTCACGAGACGGTTGAGCGTAGGCCGCACAAGCAAGTGCATATAAGGCCTGCAGAGGAGTCGGATTCGTTGTCTTCCTCACTTTTCCCCTATGCCCTCGCTGCTGTCTGTTCGACCTGGAGAGACGTCATGTCTCTGGTTCCCGCATTCTGGACGCGTCTCGTCATCCTTGTCGACGAAAATCCGACCAAGCTGTCCACAATCAAATTGCAACTGAAGTGGTCCCAAGATCTCCTTCTCGATATCACTGTAACTAGGAGGACGTGGAGTTACGGAATGGATGATCTCGATGAGCGGAAGCGTGTCAAAGCGGTCACAGACCTCGTCGGGCGCCATCTCGGGCGTTGTCGGAGTCTGCACTTTGACGTCATATACAGTTCTTCTCTCCCCGCCTTTTGGAGGGAATATCATGGCACCGCCCCGTATCTCAAGCACCTCAAGCTCGAATGCAGAGTCGACGATTCTGATGCCCTTCGTGATGAAGACGGAGACAATGACGAGGACGAAGATGAGGATGAGGTGGAGGTGGAAGAAGGCGAAGGGGGTGATGAAGACATGAACAGAGACCAAGATGGAGATGGTAGCGACGACGACGACAGTTTTCCTTTAGAACAAGATTCCGCATTCAAGTTTCCTGCGCTCAAGTCGTTGGTCATCGACGGTCCGAATTTCTACGATGCCTGCAAAAATATTCCACAGTGGGGAACCGAGTTTGGCAAGGTAACAAGCATGGCCGTCTCCCGATTCCGGCCTACCGACAGTCGAAAATCTCTTTCGACCCTTGATGTCATGAAGCCACTCTACCATATGCCTAACTGCCTGAAATTCCGCCTGACTGATCTTCGACTTGAACGCGACCCGCACGAAACTGATGACGACGGTGAGGTCTTCACCAGCGTAGACCATCTCGTTGTGGAAGATCTCCATGACGCCAACATCATTGACGAGCTCATCGACCACATCGATAACGACCAGGAGTGGTCCTTGACTGTTACTCGTTGTGGCCTCGGCAATTTTCGATTTTATACGGGCGACTGTCTGTGCTTGAACGAAATCAGCATCAGCGAAGATATCATACCAATTCTCCCTGGCTGGGCTGGCAATTCTCTCTCTGTTACCGGCTGTCCCGGTTTTGATGATCAATTTCTTGAGAGGCTTATTAGAAGCGGGATGGATGCACCTGCCAGGAATCTGGAGAATCTCATCGTCGCTAATTGCACGAACTTCACAGTCGCAGTTTTGAAACGACTGGTTGCATGGAGAAGCAACCGCCAACCTGCCCTGGTGTCGCTGAGGGCAGTGGAAATGTCTGGCAAGCTTCCCCATTTTTCGCCTGAGGACACGAAGTGGTTTGGCGACAACTTGAAAACATTTACCTGCAAGCCCACTTGATCAGGTGTGTTCAACCGCCCTGCTTTTTCATCGTCGCTGTCAACCTCGCAGCAGAGACTATTTTGCTATTTTCCCACAAGATTTGTTCCGACCGTCACTCGCAAGCACGCAGGCGATGTGGTCACGCGCATTATCATCATTATGAGACTGTTCCATGGCCGCTTCGTCTGTACTACATTCGTCAGGTTCTAGATATTTTATCTTCTCCACGCTGCAACTCGGCTTTGAGGTCATCCCACCTAAGGCAGAGCTCTGAATGATTTAAACGCACACCCGGTCCACCCGATGTCTCTTGCACCGTTCAACCCACAAAACGTCAAGGACCAACGCACTGATATCCACGCCGTCAGCGGGAATCTCTACCTCGGTACCGTGATTCGTCGCAGAGCGTGATCGTTTCCAAGCTTGAGCTGATCCTGAAGTACCACATCAGGTAGATGATTGAATTCGCATAGTTGGCATCTTTGATGATATCTCTCCGACGGCGCTGATGATGCGTTGCAGTAGTGTCGCTGTTATCCATATCGGGATCCACGGAGAGAACTACATAAGGCCTGCAAGATAAGAAACAACACTGTGGGTGAGCGATGCTGTCGGGTGAAATTCAGCTTGTATTTCTGTCCAAGACTGATCGTGTCCGTATATATCTGATTGGACTCGGGCATTTGATCTGTACAGAACCCCGAGTCGATCAACACCACGATTTACTCTACTGTACGCATATCCCCGCGCTCGCACTCCTCACCATTGAATCTGCCGACGTCTCATGTGTGTCCTGACCCAGTCTGCATTTCGCTAGGTGGCGCAGTAACGATCAGTAAAAGACTCGTCAGTACGGTTAGAGACAGGATTCCGCGACGAAACGTACATTTGACCTCTGGCTGGTGTGTCAAGGGATTTCCCAAGTTTTCCTCTCAAGTCAAATGTAATCGGTCTGAAGCCATCCCGAGGGAACTCGTGTGCTCGTCCGAGACTTGTCCCCTCGTCGTGACCTCGTCGGAACTTGCACGTAATTTTCATTGCCACCTTGACTTTATTCAAGCTCTGCCTTGGTATTCGCAGGGTGATAGCTGCGGGACACATGTCGTTTCCTCGAATACCAAGCCCAACCGCCCGGAAATCCTTCAGGATCCATCTGAAGATGCCTTGACCTGCGATGTAGATGCCGCTGCAGTTCGCACAGTCCGATTTCTGGATACCTTGCGTGGTCGTCGTCCCTAGACTTCCCGATAGTTGCGCCGGCTGCCATTGTACGCCACCGGTGAGTGACAACGAATGCTGCTTCTCGTATGTAACAGTCGCTGTGTCGCCGAGGATATCGATGCTACCCTTCGGCGAATATTCTTCCATCAGGATCGCCTGCTCCGGGTCATCGCCCTCGTCTTCCTTATCTGCCCCTCGTAAGAAAAGCTGTGAATTGTTGACCGAGGAGGACATCTACTCACCGGAAAGACCAAACAGTTTTACCAGAAATGTAATCATCATAAAACGACCGATTGCAGGCTGCACATTGAGCCTCAACTGGATGGTGACCTTGGCAGGACCGGAAATATCGGTGTCACCATCCTGTTGACTGGCCTCCACCGTGATCAATGATTCGTCGTCATCAACGATAAGCATGAAATCCTCCAATGTCCTTGGCTTCCCGGTAAGAGAGAGTGGAGACGGGTCATCGTCTAAGGCTAACTCCGCCTGGGTGTCGTTATGGAGGAGGTCGTGGAAGAATCTTCTCGGCCGATTGAAGATTCCTCCGAGAGTCAAAAATGGCCGCGTTTTCCGCGTGGTGGGGCTTGTGGAGAGCCGTTCGTCGTGTGCAAGGACGAGGATAGTGTTTGGCAACGTTCTTTTCATTGGGAATCAGTTTGGCAAGCGGGTGAACAGGCATGAAGTAGAGGTAACGTCCTCGGATTTGTGGGTCCCTATGTACTGTAGGCATCACGGCGTCGTGGCCTGGGTGTTGCCTGATTGAAGCTTCAAGTTCCAAACCAAGATACAAAGTGCTGTCAATATGACGCAGTCGCTATAGCGATGATGACGGAGGGGTATGTTGAAAATTACCATTTTTGGTAATGGCGTCTTTCTACTCGCTATGGACCTGTCGCCTGCACGTTCGAATGACACAGGGACCCACAATTCGCCACCAAGTTTAGGACGTTTGCTTCTGTTATCTTTGTGTGTCAAGTCCGCTCTTGGATCCTCGCACGCCACTTGAATACCCACGTTATTGTAATCTTTGTGCGCACTTCGATCTTTTGATGTGATTCCATTCATTCCATTGTCTGACAATAACAATTGTCATTACAACTATAGAAATGTACAGAGAAACACAACCCAGGGTGCCTTCATACTCCGCTAATGGGATCCATCGCTCCGGATCCCCCAAACCCCACGTCTGATCCTTGCGAAATGACGAGCCTCTTCCCTGTCCCATTTCACAAAACGCCTGCCATCTTTGCCGTCGTCGTCGCTGTCAACGAATACCACGACCCGAGATTTCCTCGCCTCCAGAGCGCTGTCCCCGACGCGAAGAAGCTGGTCAATTTTCTTGCAAGACGAACTTCGTGTTCCCCAGGAAAATATCAAAACGCTGTACGACGGCGAAGCTACAAGGGATGCGATCATTAATACCATCACCTCTGTACCGGCCAGCTCTGCATTTGCACCTGACGATGCGTTGTTGGTCTACTTCACCGGATTTGCGGGCAAGGCAAAGATAGAGCGTGCGCAAAATGTCGAAGGAGCCAGGAAATTTGCCGGGATGATATGTCCTGTGGATCCCAATATCGGGAATGCGACTGGGATTTCGGATTCGACCCTCACCCAGCTTTTCGGTCAGATCTCCAGATCCAGCGGAAATAACATCGTGCGTAGTTTCTCGCTGGTTAACGTTCCCAGCTGAAAAGAGCGTCATCTCAGACCCTACTTCTCGATTGTGAATCTGATAGCTTTTACTGGGGGGATCCCGCGTCTTTCGTGGTTGTCGCGCCAGAAGAAGCGATCGAAATCGAAACAGGCGGAGCATTCACGGAGGCACTTATCACTGTACTGCAAGCCGAGAAGAAAGCTGGAAGGTTGGAGTTCTTGACTGTGCAGTCCCTCGCCGATCGGGCTCAGGTTATCCAGTGCGCACCTAAATGTACACACCCTTGAGTCGTCTTTGACATTTTTCATCTCTAGCAATAACGGTCGAATTCACTGCTTCGGTCGGCACATTGACCACTACTTATTCAATCGAAGGAACATTCCAGCCTTTCACACCTTCATCCTCGGCCATGTTGAAGTGGGTGGAGAAATCACTCTCACCGCTGGCACTGCACAGGGCATTCAGCCAAACATGAAAATGGCGATTTTCGCCAGCAACTTCAAGGACACCACGAATCCCAAACAAGGTGAACTCGTCGTCGAGTCCGTGAGTACAACCACTGCCATTCTTCGCCGCCAAAATGCCCAGGCCCTGCCGCCGCCCATCTTCTACGCTGTCGAAACGCAGTATCCCAGCAGAACACTCAAAATCGCATTTGATGGATTCCCAGATGGACCGGAACCTCCGGAATTGCGTTGGATCGCACACAAGGTTGACCAGAGCTCTGATGCCCATGTCACTGTGCGGTTCGATAAGGACGACCGAGTCACACTTCTATGGCATGGGTTGGAAGGCGAACAACGCGGTGTTTACCGTACGAGTCTTCATTACCCTGTGGCGGACCACTCGCGGATCGAAAGGATGCTTGCCAGAGCCGCACGGTTTACCTACCACCTTTCAAGGTCGTCCCCTGCGAGGTCTTCTCTGGCTGCAGGTCTGCACATCGAATTCAAATCATACGAAAATGACCAACATCTTCTCATCAACGGTTTCCTGGCCTTGACCTTGGAGCCAAACGAAACTATTGGCCCGTATAGCATCACTATCTCAAATACGACCAAGATCGATCTCTGGCCGTACGTTTTCGCATTCGATCCAGGGAACTTTACGATTAGTGAGCTTGTGTTTTGATTTTATTGCGGAGAGTTGAACAGCATCGCAGTGCCTTGGTATCTTCCATCACCTGCGGCATTGCAGGCCCCACTGGCAGCTGGCAAAACACTCGACGTTGGTAGCGTGGACCAGGAAGGTCTCCTCTTCAGAGCGAGCCCGTCTCCAGCGAGCAAGATATCCTACATCAAAGTCTTCGCCACCAAGGAGCGTACCGACTTTTCGTTTCTCAAACAGCTGTTGAAATCCCCTTCGGAGGACCGATTGCGGGAGTTCGGCGTATCGCCATTTGGGAACGCTCCAGACAGCCTCGAACCCCTCGAACTCCCGGACATGAATGATGATGCAGCCAGCATGCTGTTCGGGGCAATATCAGCTTGGACAGATGCCAGGGTTGCAATCATCCGTAAAACTGTGGTGGCTACTACAACGGATTGTCGAACGACTGTCTCTCTTTAGGTTGTGTAGACAGGTTTAGTAATGCGCTGCCCATGGATTGGGATGAGTTTATGTGGTGTTGCTTTTGCTGCAAGCGTGTAAGACGCAGCTGCAGATCTAGAGACGTGCCGGCCCGAGACCCGCAACTTGAATATGATTTCATCCTGCAGAGCGTTCATCTATCGGCTGCACGTTTTATATCGAGGAGGTGGCGTATTCGTACCAATCAAACAACCTGCGCACTGTGACTCAGGCCCCTCGAGCTCCTTCCTCACTTCGGCCAACGTTACAAAATAACAGATAGGCTTTGCCGAAAAATCGGTGAGACGGATGGAGTAGGAGCGTGGAAATAATGCGCAACAACGCACAAAAGGTTTAGTGACAGAACTCTTCAGCGTCAAGTCAACCATCTGACACGCGTCGCTGGAATAAGCTATTACGTCTAGGGACTGTGGAATGTGCTTCTCCATCGCCGGAAGTAGGTGAGTCAGGATGCTTCGGTATACGGTTTATTTGATGTCCGCTTGCTGTCCAGCGTTTCTCGCGGCGCGCAACTTTGTGTGCTAGCAATCATTCATACATCGGGGAATATCCATGCGACACAGCTTCTGACTCCGGTTTCCTTCAATGTTTAGTGATGTCAAGGCTACAGGTAACTCAGGATCCCACCATCGGCCATTGAAAATGTCGAAAACCCCCTGGTACGGTTTTCTTTGATATTTAACCCCCAATAACGCATCTGAACAATATACATGCACCGCGATGTCAGATCCATTTTCTGTATGAAGGGGGTAAGTATCGCACACCCAGAAGGATTAAATCCGACGCACGTACATTCATATACTTGAAGTGTTTCACCCAAAAGGCCCGATAGCGTTCCAGGTAGAAGATGGTCACCGCTAATACACTGATGCGCGCCAAACACGTCACCGCCTGTCGCAAGAGACCTTCACAAGTCGCTACCAGTGTCACATCTAATGCCATCCCGTTCACGAGGAAGCCGGCCGCGAAGAGCCCCCACAGGCAAGCCAAACTATCCACTTCAAAGAGTGCGACTGCGTGATTGTACCACGGGTCACACAAGTGCGTAAGCGCAGCTCCCCTCATCCAGTTCGTAGGAAACATGCGCGACCATTTGATGTGATCCCGGGCCTGGCGTGGCCTCAGTAGTCTCAAAACCTGTCTTGACCGGAGTGCCACGACCGCTGCGGTGAGAAGACTTCCTGAGATCCCCAAGAATGAGCGGAGGGCCAAATAGATGAGCAGCCAGCAGGTGCCGACTCCAAATGGCCAAATCCGAGATTTCGAAACCCGTGCCCATGGAAAGCATAGGCCAAGAGAAAGCGCGCACACCGAGATTGCTGCAATATCAAGAAAGCGACTTGCTCGAGGGGAAGCTGTTGTTGCTGCGAGCAGCGCCGTTGAGAGGGGGCACATCGCAGCACCTGTAGTACCCTGTACCCAATACGTCCGCGGGTCTTCCATTACGAAGCTGAAAAACACCAAGATCCATGGAACTTGAAGTTCAAGAGATGGTGTGGGCGTGGGGATGCGTACAAGAGCAACCGTGAAAAAACTGGACGCGGCCAGCGTAACAAAAACCGGGCGCCAGGCCGATCGCAGCCGCAATGCAAGGAATCCTACGAGCAGGGTGACCCACCACACCGAAGAAAGAAACATGAACAGAAAGAGCTTGCATGCAAGCAACGCAAGCAATGTTGAGATGCGTTTTGCCATGAAGAATAACTCAATCACCGATGAGAGTGTGATAGAGACTTTGAATATCATCAACTGGTCTCGGGGATCAAGGTGGAGAAATCGGAAGCCAATCAAAGCGATGATCGAGTTAACGAGGAAGAGTGGTGCCAGGAATGGCTTCAGAGATAAGAAGGTCGAAATGAAGAATGTCATCTCGGTCTTCTTGAAAGTCATAGAACGGGTGTCTTTGGCAAGATACATCTTCCACGGTATAACTTGATCTCGACAGAATCTCGACAGATCCGATTGGAGGTGGTGGTTTCGGGCCATCGAATGCTCAAGATGGTATGTCAAGTGCTTGCATGCATATCGAGTGGCTTCTGCTTGAGCGTTATCAGACAGCATGAGCATTTCGATTTTCTGCACCACGACCCTGGGACAGCTGTATTTGGGTGTGCGAAACATCGGTTGATATCGTGGAAGAGCCTGCCGGACGAGTGCCAGACAGGCTCGCGAGAGAGTTGTGTGCGCGTTCTGAGAATCGATGAAATATTCGCCGGCTCGAGTTGCGGATGTGAGAAAGTCGATTAACGATATATGCAGCGGGGAGACGAGGCCCTGATCTGGGTCATCAGGAACAAACAATATGGAATGTAGGCCTTCGAGTGCAAGTTGCACATGCCCGAGAGGCAGCCCAAGGAGGTACCCGAGCTGTCGAGGGTTGAGCGGCGTCTGAAGGAAAGCGATAGCGCTGAGCACCAACAGAAGTTCCGCTCTGTCATGACACGAAGACAGCACTTGCTTGTACAATCGATCAAGCGCTATATTCCCCCATTGGCTCCCGTCATGTGAAGTGTGCATGCGAAGAATGATTGTGAGTTGTTCTTGAGGAACGTAGCGTTTGTCCCCAATAAATGTAGCGGCGGTTGCTGCAAAGATGAACATGCCAGAGGCTTCCGCAACCAGAGCATCCAGTTCACTTTCGGAAGGCCACAACAACGGCATATCCACCATGACACTCGGACGCGATCCGCGGATTTCCTGTAAACGGTGGGCCAGAAACACGCGAATGTCGTGATCGGTCGAAAAGTCACGTAGATTCAGGGAATAAATCAGCGAGATGACGGGGCGGGACTTCCCCCAGATAAGAGGAGGCCGGCTGGCGACGAAGACGCGCAATCGGAAATGAGGGATTGAAATAGGATCGACGAGTGAGGAAACGAGACGAAGTATCGCCTTTGGGTCATCACACTCATCAAGACCGTCAAATATGACGACGCGTGGCATCTGCGAGGAAGAAAGGGATCGTAATGCCGTGAGGAGGACTTGGACCTGATCATCGAAAATTGAAGTGAAAAACGAAGGTGTTTGCTGGATAATTCTTTGCAGAACAGGCGAAATTTCAGGAACAGTACTTGAAAGCTGTTTCATGAGTGTCGGGATAACGTATTGTATAGCGCGCCGGCGTATGTGGTCGCGATTGAAGAAGAACGTCGCCGCTAGGGAATGCGGTGAATCGAAAGGTCGAGCTGCACAGAGATGAGCGAGACTCTGTGCGATGGCGGTTTTGCCATATCCCGCATCTCCAAGCAGTTGGCAGATCGGGGGTACCTCCGCCGCGGATGACCACTCTGAGAGTCGTGAAAGGATGTCGATACGAGTTCCAGGATGACAAGGTGGGGTTTCTCGGGTGGTTGAGTTATAATGCGCCTCTGGGACACTTGCGTTGTCAAGGGCGTCGAATACTACGCAAGGGTGTCATTCTATGTCGGGCGCTTAAGCGCTGTCTGTAAGGCTCACCGGTGTTCGAGTTGGAGGTACTGAAAAAGTTATTTTGAACACCTGTTACTTGGTTGAAGTTGCTACCGTGTGCGTTCACGGTACTCGCTGATTCAAACATTCCGTGCATCGCCGCGATTGGAGAGGCCGACCAAGAGACAGAAATACCTCGGCGTGACAGCGTGTCACACCAGTCACGATTTCCACTGGTTTAAACAGCTCCGTCAAAATGACAGCGTTGACAGTCTCAATAGAGCAGAGTCGGTTGGTTCTTTGTTTCTATTCCATGATTTAGCTTTTCCCTTGAACTGAATTTTGTCTCGGCTCAGAACGGATGTGAACATTCGCAGAGCAATCTATCCTTCTGTTGACACCGAGCGCCAATCCTCATCACCCCTTGACGCCCTTCGCTTGTCAACGAGTCCACTCGGATGTGTACATGCTGGCGTTCGAACCGCATTTCACTTTATCACTTGGTCACGATGCAAAACCAACAATCGAATTTATCACAGCCGTCACGGTCGGAGGTCGGTTCAGCAACAATTCATCGGAGGCGCGTCGAGATAAGTTGGTCAATGCTGTAAGATCAGATGTGCGGTGCAAAGGATTG
>CEMM01320181.1:0-10062 GCA_900068975.1 Hygrocybe conica | reverse complement strand
TTCGAGGTGAAGTCTAGCCCACTATTGCCGCGGAGACTGCGATCGGGCCTTATTCAGGACCAAGTCAACCAGGTCGACATATTCTCGACGCCATGATCGTCACAGTGGCTGCTGCTGTCCTTCAATGATCCCATCATATCAATATAGGACAGTGATAACTTGAACAAGATCCAGACAGGTCAAGACAAGAACACTTGCATTCGAGAAAACAGCAATCGCAACCAAAGTCACGGTATCGTACAATCTCCTGGCACGTCATTCGATCAATCGTACAAAATGCCCACCTGGCCACTCGCTTTCTTCAACCTCAACATCGGCATCGGAACGATCCTCGGCCTAGAGACTTGCTGCCGCCGCAGGCGTAGCAGAAATACCTGACAACGTCATTCTCATCAATATCACGAATCCCGTCACCTCGGATAGATTGATACGTACATTCCACACGCTGGCGCCGTACACTTCCAACACAACACCGAATTAGCGTTCGCGGAACCATCCACGCGTGATAACAAACTGACCGTCATGTTGTTGCACCCGCTGATCTTCTGAACAGGTGTCTGGCAGCCTATCCCGCGCAGATAAGCAACGTGCACATTGGATCCCTGACAGATTGTTCCTACCTGGGCATCGCTTCCAACCTTGGCTTTGCATAAGGTGATTCAGCTCGTTAGTACCATCGCACGAGTGCTGGGGTCCTCCAGTTGTAACCGGTTGCTGGCAGCCCTTGCACCACACATGTCGGCATTTCGGGAGGGGACAGGTGATGTACTGTTCCGCTTGAAACTCGTGTTTGTCGAGAAGAAAGGTTTTCTTGCATCTGTGAAGGTCCGTCGATCAAAAACGAAAAGTGGGCATAACGAAATCTGACGCTCACTTGCGGCAGTTGATTTGAAGCGCGAACGCCAACAGCTGGAGTTCTTCGAACTTTGCATATTCCTTCTCCGGTATACCGATTGTCTGGATCAAGGCCTGGCTAACAACTAAATCGCATTTAGCATCCATCAGCATGGATTCGCATGAAAAACTGACCGCCCGAGCTACGTGTCTCTTTATCCGCAACACACATTGCGCAGATGATCGGGAATCGTTGTTCGGCCAGTTGCGAGAGGATATACTGCCTCAAGCAGTCCCTGCAATATGCGTGTTTGCACCGTTCGATACGTGCAACGTCGTCAATAGGGAGCTTCTCCATACAAATTCCACAGTCGAAGAACACCTGCTTGTGTTTCTCGAGTTCCTTCATCTGTCTGCGCAGGCGGCGATCTTCCTCCTCGTACTGGCGTTGAAGCTAAATAGATCGTTAGTCATCGACAAGAGCAATCTGGCATCCCGGCCTGTCTCACCTGGAGCGCGAGAGCTAGACTGCTGTCCATTCCTAGCGGCTCACTGGACGTGTCGCTGTGAGGCTTTTGTGGAGGATCTGGGGGAGCAGTTTGTTGCTGGGTTGGACGACTTTCCCCGTTCTTTGGCGCCTGACTCTGCCCAGAGCGAGATGATCCAGCGTGTGGCAGCGAGCCGTGCTGAACCACCTGGGAATAAAACAGTGGTGGAGGGGAATATGAACTCTCATGGTGTCGACCAGCGTGGTCACCGGGAGGAGGCGAGGGAAAATCACGCTGAGAATTCCAAGGAGGTCCGTACCACGAATTGCCTTCGGATGAACGGGGAGACCTCTGAGAATTCGAATGGGATGGACCGGACCACGAACTTGCTTCGGATGGACGAAATAATTCACTACCAAAAGACCACCATCCCCGTTCCTGATGCTGCTCCCTCTGCCTGGCCGTCGTAACAGCCTTGATATTGTCCTACGGTCGGAAAGATAACGTCAAGACATCTTGACGAGTGGAAGTCAAATACCTTCAGATTCCTGTTGTCATGTTGCAGTTGTTGAATGAGTGAAGTGATAGAACCGTTTTGCGCCTTCAGTTCAGCGACCTGACTCTTCAAGGCCAGGAGAGACAGACTCGATTCCATGATGATTTGTGGCATATTCGATGGATCCACAACTTCACTTGGGACGAAGACGTCGGCAGAAAAGCTCCCCAGGAGCTGTGCCTGCCATCGCGTGTCACGATCTGCGAGAAGCTGACGGTCGACAGCCAAGAGTTTGCTCAGGTAGCTGGCCGTGGCTCCGTGAGAGATGTTGAAGATAAAACCCGCACCCCTGGGATGCTTTGGCCGAGGGTGTGAATCGAAAATAAGAAATACGGGTTCCGAATCGGTCATAATTTTCAGACATGCGATGATCTCCGGCGGACGAGTGATGACAATAGCAGACGAAGTGTCGCTAGCTTCGCCAGATTGTAAGATGCTGAGACAGTCTCAGAAGGGAACTGGTGAATGACGTAGGATTGCGCACGAAAGAATGTTCTGAAACTCCTCCAGCGAGGGTTGTGAAAACCTCGCGTCCAATCGTCTAAGTGATTGGTCGAACAACGGGACCTTGAATATTTCTTCCACCTCCAAATGGGAGTTGCTTGACCACTGGGAACATATCGCCGTTATTTCCTGATGTGGACCATCAGCGCCAAGTTCGAAGATTCGGCTCGGATTGGGGCGATCGACATACCTCTGCGACCTCGCGAGTCATAAGTTCCTCCAACAAGGCTTCTCCGCGCACACCGGCCTTTTCTTTGGTAAAAACAACCCGAAGACAGTTCAGGGCGGCTAATCCGCACGCGGACACTCCACCACCGCTAGGGTTGCCGTACTGGCTCGCTCCTATGTGAGACACCACGACCTCTTCACCAGACAGAACTCTCCGGACGGATTCGGCTGGACTTTCTTCTGGGGCAGGTAGCGGTTCTTCGTGGTGCAGAACGATCATATCCTCGACGTCATCCCCCCTATGTTCACCATTGGCTCCTGAAGATGAGCCAGGCCCGGATGCTGATCGCTCTGTATCGTTACCCCCTCGAATAGCACGCGGGATGAATTTGTGCATGGAAGATGGAAGTCAGAGCAGAGACGCCCGCCGAGTCATTGGATTGATGGCGCAGCAAACATGAATTTCCTTTTGCAGACGTGAGTGTTCAAGTTCACCGTTGACGCGTTGACATGTTGACGAAGATATCGAAGGCGACACGGCATGACTCAACGAACAATTACAGCTGTAGGAACCATCGCTGCTTTTCAAAATTTGTGGCGGAATCAGGGTTGCCGAGTCGAGTCATTGTCCAAATGAACCAAGTATATAAGAAGTTCAACGTGGTGGCTTTTTTTCCACACTGCTCGTCTTTCTCCCCCACCCAATGTCCTCTACCATAGAATCTACTCCTACTGGTGTAGACGCACCTCCAAGCCCTCCTTTGGAAGTTCAGTCCCAGGGTATACCTATGCCTCGAGGTGACTGATTCCCCGAACCACCATTTTCTCCTCCATTTTTCGTGCACTATTGATAATCGTTTCTCCAGGGATTCGGCTTGAGATCAAGCGCATTGACAAGTCCCGCGACCCTAAGACCAGGAAGTGGGGCATCGCAGACCGCACCGAACTTGTCAGGGCCAGCGATGCCACGGACCACAACCCGGAAGGAAAATATGCTGCGTATGCAGAATACGCGTTCCTCGTCCGGCGCAAGATCGTGCCCAGATACGACATGGACCCGCTCATCAAAACCGTGATCCTTGTCCAGAGCGAACGTTTGAAAAGAACGGTGCAAATCGTGATGAAGGATGTTGACCTGGACTGGGATGCTCAAATACTTAAGGTGAGAAGAATGTTATATCCTGGCTCCGACAACGAGCGCTGACGATGCGTAGATCGATCCACAGTGGCTCCTGGCATATCTGCCTAGGTTGAAGGAGTATTGCAACACCCTGGATTCGAACGACATCTCTGCTAACGACGACAAGAAACACTTGAATTTCTTGATCGACTTTCTTGAATCAGAATACGCCGAGACTCTTCGCAAGGTAGCCAAGCTCCTCGCTCACCGCGAAATTACATTTGACTTGCTATGGGCGATTTTCCTCCCAATGTCCATCCTGATGACGACATGCCACACCAGTTCAGAGCCTCGAGCATTCCGACTGCTGGATTTAAGTCGAGAGCATTATTCGAATGGAGAGCCGTACTGGCACTTCACGTATGAATACGTCGACGCCAACAAGAATTTCCCAAATACCGGCCAGGAATTTCAAGTCGTCAAGTCGTCGTTCACTATTCACCAATTTGAAGGCAACAACAAGATTTCAGCGTTCAGTATATATCCTATTGAATGGCATTCCGACCCTGACGAGGTCAAAGCGAAGCTCGTTCGCCGAGGATACAAGTGGATGTCGTTGAGCAGAATTCACCACATGCAGTACAAAGGTTTGGCCTACAATGGCAAGTCCACCCCTAATGGATACGACGGCGGTCGCAAGCATTACGTCAACGGTCGCATCATGATCGATCGACGTAAGTCCGTCTTCATTTCGTACTTGTTGTATCTAAATCGACATATCGACAGGTTCCCATTCAAGTTCTGAACCGTACGATCTCCGCAAATTGCAAAGCCTCGATTCAGCCCAGGCAGCGAATGAGTTCAAAGTCGACCATCAAGCTATGCTGACGCCGCCGATTTTGTACGGCTTCAGCTTAATGGACAAGCTATGGCGTGAGTACTTTGCACAGTAAGTTCTTAGTGTCGTTTACTCAGCTTATCCATCGACAGTGGATTTCAACGTGGAAAATGTGGAGCCGATCGAGTGGACCGACGAAGCGTTCAAAAATATCGCGATTTGTCCAGACCGAAAGCTTCTTGTGCAGAGTCTTGTGGAATCACACTCGCGCAACCGCACCTTTGATGACTTCGTGCAAGGCAAAGGACTTGGCCTTGTCATCAACTTATTTGGTGCGTTCGACTATGCAACTTTGTTGTTTCTTATAAACTCAAACCCTTGCATCACAGGGCCTCCTGGTGTCGGCAAAACACTCACAGTCGAGGCAACGAGCGAACGTACGTCCGAAAGTTGACTTCTTACACTGATAATAAATCTAAATCGAGGCGCACACTGCAGATCTACGAAAGCCGTTGTACGTCGTGGGCGCAGGTCACCTCGGCACGACCCCCAGCTCTCTGGACAGCGCTCTCACCAGGATATTCTCACTTTCCCCTCTATGGGGTGCAGTCGTGCTCATTGACGAAGCAGACGTATTCTTGGAGCAACGCAGCGCCCACGACATCGAACGAAACGCCATGGTCGCCGTTTTCTTGCGGCAAATCGAGTAAGTCCCATCATAACTCGAAAAACCTCCCTTGCAGATGTCGATGCTGATTTGATCTGCACCTCTGAGATATTTCCGCGGTGTCTTGTTCTTGACGACCAATCGCGTGCAAGCATTCGACCAAGCATTCCAGTCACGCATCCACCTCTCGCTGCACTACGGCAACCTGACCCGTGTCGCAAGAGAGCAGTTGTGGCGTGCATTCCTTCAGAAGATCTGGAACAAGGATGGTGGGACGCAAGAACCCACCGTTCTTGAAATGAGAAAGCTTTCGAAGGCCCAAATGAACGGACGACAGATCAAGAATGTCATTCAGCTGGCGGTTGCCCTCGCTGACCACGAGAATGCAGAACTCTCCTTCAGCCATTTAGCACGCACGCTGCGTGTGGTCGAGGAATCGACCACCAAGGGCTTGATTCATCGTGCGAAGGAATATTTTAGACTTGGGTAAACTCTTGAAAGCTCTCGCCATTACATGTAAATAGGGTAGAGTGCATAGAATAACCGTCACGGTATCATGAGAGACTACAGTAGTGTATGCGCTTCATCAACCACGGGGGATAAGGCAATGCTCCTAGCGAGTGATCGTACGAAACGTGCACAGGGTGTCAACGATCACATCTGCACTGCGTCGACCGTCGGCCCCCGGACATGTGGCCGCCACAGGCATAGCAGAAATCCCTGTCAACGTTACGGTATCAATACCATCAGTCCCTCACAAGTTAGAACGAAGTTGCAAATTCGTACGTACACGCCACACCCCGGTGCGGAACACTATCAACATTTGACCATCGTCAGCACTCTACGAGTCATGCGCAATAAGACACAACAAACCTTCATGTGGTTGCATCCACTGATCTTCTGGACTGGTGTCTGGCAACCTATCCCATGTGGATGAGCCGTATTCCAACTCAAACGCAGACCTGTCGTCCATACCTGGGCAATGTTTCCAACCTTTGGCTTGCATGAGGTGGTTTAGCTCATTGACACCATCGCACGAGTGCTGGGGTCCTCCACGAACGATCGGTTGCTGGCAACTCTTGCACCACACGTGGCGACATCTTGGAAGGGGACAGGTTATGTGCTTCGATGCTTTGAACTCGTGTTTATCAAGGAGAAAAGTTTTCTTGCATCTGAGCGTATTCATCAGCCATACACGGAACTTCACCGCAAAGCGATATCGATCCGATGCTCACTTGCGACAGCTTACTTGAAGCGCAAAGCCTAAGAGCTGGAGTTCTTCGAACTTTGCGTATTCCTTCTCCGGTATACCGATAATCTGGATCAGGGAATGGCTGATGACTAGATCGAATTTAGCGCCCATGCGCAGACACGACGACACAAGGAAAAATTCACCTCTAGGCTTACGCGTCGTTTTATCCGCAGCACAAATCGGGCAGACGATTGGGAAGCGTTGATCAGCCAGTTGCGAAAGAATGTACTGTCTCAAGCAGTCCCTGCAATATGCATGTTTGCACCGTTCAACACGCGCAATATCTTCGATGGGCTGCTGTTCCATGCAAATTCCGCATTCGAAGACCACGTGCTTGTGTCTTCGGCGCTCCTTTCTTTCTTTCCGGAGGTGACTATCTGTTCCCTCATACTGGGGATGTAGTGAAACAAGTCGTTGACCATGAGCGAAGGCGATCTGATATTGAGCTATCTTACCTGGTGCACATACGCTAGATAATTGTCCTTTCCTGGGTAACGAGCTGCTCCCTCGTGCTGTTGCAGATCATTGGTCACTAGAATGAATGGTGTGGCAACCAAGCTGTGTCACCTGGTGCATGTATGCTTGATCGTTATCGACGTCTGGGTGACGGTCGTCTTCTTCGTGATACTCTTGCTGAAGCGAAGCAGATTGTGGGTCATCGACAGATGTGAAGCGGCAATTTAACCGTCTCACCTTGTAGATGTAAGGTAGATCTTCGTTCATACCCCGCAGCGCGTCGAACGAGTGATTCCAAGGCAGCTGTTGAGGAGATGGCCAAATTTCTTCCTTTTTTACAAGAGGATTTATCCCTGAACCAGAGGGTTCAGCGTGTGAGGAGAAGTCACGTTGAGGTGTCCGGGAATCCCAGAATGGCGATGATCCAGTAATTGCCACTTCATCAACCAGGTGGAAATCTTCACTAACGTAGTCTTTTCGGGCGTGCCTGCGGGGAGCAGTCGGTACGGCCTTCGTCTTTCCCTGTTGTCAGAAAACTCAGCACCTGACGATACCACAAAGATAGATAGGTCGAGCACCTTCGATCTTATGGTGTCAATTGGTATTTGGTGGATATCCAAGCTCGTCGGACCTTGCGTCATGTCTAATAAATGAGCGACGGCCTGTGAGACGAAAAGTTCGGCGGAAATGCTTCCATTGGATTCCTCCCCGGAATCTGCAAGCTGGTTGTCTAAGACCAATAAGTTGTGCAGATAACTTGCTGTGCATATATGCGAGATGTCGAAGATGAAGCCTGCACCTTTGGGGTGCTTTGGACGAGGGAGTGAATCAAAAATAACGAAGACAGGTTCCGAGTTGGTCACGATTTTCAGACAAACAATGATCTCCAGCGGACAAGTGATCACAATAGCAGAAGAGGCGTTGCCAATCAAGTCAGATTGAAGAATCCTGTGACATTCTCAGAAAGAGCACAGATGACTGGCGTAGGCGTACGTACGAAACCACATCTTCAAATCCCTCCAGCGAGGGTTGTGAAATTTTCGTCTCCAATCGCCTGAACGCACTCTTAAAGAAATCCAGCTCGCAAAGGTCATCCACTTCTCGATGAGAATCGCTCGGCCACCAGGAACATATTGCAATGATTTCCTAAGGTTGTCATGACAACATCAAAAGTCTGATCAAGGTGACAGACCTACCTCTGCAATGTCGCGAGTCATGAGCTCTTCCAGCAAGGCTGCCCCGCACACGCCCTCCGATTCCCTATCAAAGACGACCCGAAGACAATTCAAGGCAGCTACAGCGCTTGCAAACGCGCCTTCGCCAGGTGTAACATGCTGACTCACTCCGGCGTGCGATACCACGACCTGCTCGCCGGAAAGAACTCTTCGCACGGCCTGAGCTGGGTTTAGCGAGGGCGCAGGAGGGGAAACCAGTTGTGTGCGAGCCCAGAGCCGAGAAAAAGCGATCAGCCTCTCCATGGGAGCTTGGAGCACAGATAGTAGGATCCAGTGCACTGGCAAGGTTTTCGCTGAAATCCCTTCCTAGGGAAGTCGGAAACGGGCTGTGGTCTCCGGAATGAAGAGGCGACAGCATCGCACAGCCACTCCAAGCTTGAGCGCGTCCGAGTCAGAGCGACGGGCGCCTCTAGTCCACCTCCACCTCGCCGCAGACGCCAAAATTATTACTCCTGTGCGATTCGATATCAGAGAGTCATCGAATTCTAGACGATATTATTTTATGTCGTCGAAGAAATTCTGTGCAGTTGTGGGCGCATTGGGGGTACTAGATCTGGAGTATCATATGTTCGAAGGAATCAGAAAATCGGACTCGAGCGATGCGTTCTCCCCGTTCCTAGATAACGTCCACCGGGCGAGGAAGAGTGGTGCAAGATATTTGGCGACACCCAGCGGGAGTGGGGAACTTGAAGGTACTGTATCATCATGATTCATCAATTTTATCCGGTACGACCAACATATATAGAGGGCACATGTCAAAGTAAAAATTCAGGAGACCCCAAGGCGATACCAAATACGTAGCAGTGATGTAAAACCAATATGTCAGTCGCAACGCAGAGAAAGATTCATTTAACAAGGACTTGGTTGAGAAATTCAACTGACAATAGAGCATCATGAGAATTCTGGCGTTCAATCAAGTTCGAAAACATACCGATAGGTTTGATGAAACGAGCCGTGAATGCCGCCTGACCTTGTCGAGCATGCGCAGTACGAGACGCAGTAGCTGTGCACGGCGGGTGAACCATCGATCTCCCTCAAAAGCCCAAACTAATTTTGGCTCATAGACAGCGGGATCGGCGTATCTTACAACTTTCAGGATATCGCCAATGATACGTGGCGCGACATACAGAACCCATGCGACATTATTTTTGGTGGGGGAACAAATCTCGTGCCGTCCGACTCTCCGGGACCAAATCAACACAACACCCCACAACCGATACCCAATGCCTTACCAACAAGAATAAGTTCGTACAGAACACGAGATCGGACGCTCCCTCGCACCCCAGCATCTACTACCAAGTTGCTCTTCATTCGGGATAACTCACGGTCGCCTCCCATCGTCGCCAAAATGGCATGTCCTGACTGCTCCCGGGATGACTTCACCAACATCCAAGGCCTTCTGAATCACTGTCGCATACGGCACTCAAAGGACTACGGAAGCCACGACGAATGCATGCAACGATGTGCGGTGATCGTTCCAGACGAGAATCGTGATTGGATCGTGTCGAACGGGACGGAGCTTTCTGGCATCAGCTTGCCGAGTCTAAGAAGACTGTTCGAAATCGCTGTCGGGAACGATGCCCTCAGCATCACCGCGTCCGCACCGGGTGTCGGTTGTATAGGGCCGCAAGAAAGCCCTGCACCGGCGACTCTGATGAGCAGAACCCTCGGACATCACAAAGATACTCCTGCTCTGGCTCCGTTGCTGGGTTACACTCCGAAACGACGATGCATTAATGTTCACAACGAATCTGACTATGTGGATATCGGCGATCGGAATGACTGTGCCCAGGCAATGCCATTGCATACCAAGTGGCGGATGCCATACGCCCACCGGAGTGAGACTATGTCAACTCTTGATATCGCTTTAGATCAGGGTCGCCCGGAAGCCCCTCCTTCGACCGAACGCCGATGTATACCTGACGCGACCAATTCCGGTGGTAC